>JADKXX010009980.1:0-95097 GCA_017310255.1 Butorides virescens
CGCCGCTCCGCCGGGCAAGAATGAAGCCATGGCCAGCAAGACCCGTGCAGTAAGTCAGACACTACAATGCAGAATTCAGCAGGTTCCATTTAATGTCATGTGCATATCTCCATACATTGACTTATGGCAATGGTTTGGATGTGCGTGATGCCAGGTCTTGAAAAATCTACTCGTTCCTTTGTGTCTGGGAGCGCGAGTTCTCTCAAGCAATCGTCTCAGGGTGAGGCTGCTTTTTTTTTTTTTTTTTTTAAAAAAAATGGCTTTTCAACCCCATAGTTGCCAAGGTAATACCATGAATTGAAGGTAAAGCGTGCAGAGCCGAGCCCCCAAATTTGCAACAGCTCTGCCAATGCTGTTGCCAAGGGTTTTGCCATGAAGCACGGGGCGTGAAGAAATCCTCTCCCCCCCAGGGAGAAGGAGAAGCGACCAGAACCGGGTCGGTCCTGTTTAGCATCCCAACAACAGCGAGGCGAAGCGGCGGGAGGAAGAAACACCCCCTGGGCTCTTCAGGGAAGGCTTTGGGCAAGGCCGAGGAACCGGCAGAGAAGTGGAGAGAAACCATCACCCCGGGACCAGAAAGAAGAAGCGACACCGCCGCCGCCGCCACCTACTCACGGGCACGCCGCCGCGCTCTGTTGTTGGCTGCTAAGGAACAGGACGGGCAGATCCCGGGGCCCTGGACGTCCACCTGCGACGCGCTCCCTCCCAGCAGTTTGGGGGTAGATTTTTCAAGCCCTGGTGATGGCTCCCAGGAAGGCGCCTCCCCTCCGCTCCCGGACGCCCCGGATCTATTGCATAGCATTTATTTCAGATAAGGCACTGTTCTGCCCAACGCAACAGCAGTTCCACATCAATGCAGTTTCCATACAGTCCACATTTGATGGCCTACAGTGCAATAACACATCAAATTAAAGGCAAGGTTTGGAAGAATAAACCCAGCTTTCAATTTAAACTGAACATTAAAAAGATAAAGGAAACTACATTTTTCAAAAGCCTTTTTATTTTCCTTCACCGTTGTTGTTTTACAATACAAATATCACCTTGTGAATACACAAAAACCCTACAGAAGATAACTCTGCTTCACGTAAAATACAGAATGGATATATATATATTTATATATATATTTTCTCTTCTTCATTCTTTAAAAAAACTATTTTGTTCTGCACCTTGGCGAGTTTAGGACAGAATTCTTCCCCAGGCATACAGTACGTATGGCAGGAGCGAAACTCAGTTACATGCAGCTTCTGCACAAATATTTTAAAGAAATCGATCGTCTCTGTTGTTTTTCAACAACATCTCGGTACGGGATGGAGAAACCACTCGTAGTTCACTCAGTGATCATTTGTAAAATTCTTAAAAAACAGGAATTCATGGCTGTTTCTGTGGTTAAAAAGCAGCTACCGAGCCGTCGGGCGGTGCCTTCCCGCCCGGCCAGCCCACAATGTGTGAGCAGGGCCGGGCCCCTTCCACTGGGGTTTTTTTTTTTCCCTACACATGGCAATTGCAACATTATAAGCAAATTTCCAGTTTAATTTAGCTATAAATGCAAAAATTAGTAATTTTACAGTATATATAATCTGCTGTCGTGGAATACTTTATTTTTAAATAAAAACATTGAAGACTGCCTACTGACCGTACAATCAAGACGAGAAAGGCACTAGAAACATAGACAAATCGCTCTCCCAAGAAGCTTCTTCTTTAAATTTTAACTCTCTATTCTCTGACATGTAAAAATCTTTTTAAATTTAATTTTCATACACAGTTTGAAAAATAAAGTTAGGAAATACTTAGAAAATCACTTTACAACTTTTTAATTTTTTCTTTTTTTTTCTTTTCTTTTTTTTTTTTTTCTTTTTTTTGCACTTTTTGACACAGTCACTGCAGACTCTACAGAATCGAGGCGACCGAACCTTCCTGTGTCTACCATCCCATCTGTAGCGCGGTGCAACAGGTAGAAAGATTTCTTGATCTTACCCAAGGCAGGTATTTAGAAACCTTCATATAGTCATTTGCTAGAAAATGGCTTACAGCCCAATCTTTGGGGCAAGAGCTATGAAAAGTATGTTTTCCCAAGAAAATAATATGCTTTATTCCCAGACGTGACTGGAAAGACCAGAACTTATGATATAAAAGCTTTCATTTATGCTGTCGCATCATATACAAAGGAACATGGTGATGGGCAAATGCAAATCCCAAATCTATTAACAAGAAATGTGTAACAGTGCATGATAAGTTAAATTTTCTTTATTGTTGTCCAACGCAGATCCTTTGGAGAGAAAAAAAGATCACAGTGCTTACCAGGTAACTGAACAGGTTAAGTCAAGGGAACTGTTAAAAGAAAGGGTTAGGGAACGGCGGATTGTTTTATGGCATCTTCTCGCAGGGAGTTGTTAGCACTTGGAGCAGGTCCCGTCCCTGCGGCGCGGCGGCCGCTACGTGTCGCTGACCAGGCGGCTGTATTTCACCTGCCTGCCCCGGTGCAGCACCGGCCAGGGGAAGGGCCAGTGGTAGGAGCGAGGTACGATTCCTTGGACATTCTTTTCAAAGTACTGGAAGGGCTTGTACCACCAGACCCTTGCCAGGAGGTTGGTTTGGGAAGCTTCTTTTAGCACCTGCACAGAGATAACCACAAAAAAAAAAAAAGAGAATTACAAAGGAGCAGGCTGGTTACTTGCACAACTTCACCGCACGACTCTCGCTGGTGTTCATCAGTGGGGTCTGGCTTACAGCTGCTTCCCAAAACATCCCGGTACCTAGGAACCCCTCCCAAGCAGATCTGCATGGACAACGGTCAAGAGGAGCCAAGCCGCTTCTCCACAGCCCCCCTGCGCACACCAAACGTTGCTCCCAAGACCTCAGCTGCTCAATGGCCCCACAGGAAAGGAACGCGTGGCCCAGAAGAGCAGCCTCTCCCCTCCTTTGGGCGTGAGAAGACCACCCGAAGCCCAGCCGTTTCCATAAGGATCTCTGAAGCTAGCCGGGGCTCAAGAATGGCGTGGGGGCCTGGCTGCGTGCCTGCCGAGCGGCGAGCACGGCACGTCCCAACCCACCCGCAGGAGCCTCCGCAGCCTGCCCGGCCCCCCGCCGGCTCCCACCCGCCCCCACCCACCCCTTTGCTTCTCCGAGCCACCAGCAAGCCACAGCGAAGGCGCAAGCAAGCGTTGTACCAGCCCACCAGACGTGTAAGCCCAGGGACTGTACGCTAAGCTTTCCCTCCACGCCATGAACTGGGATATAAAATAAATCCACCTCAGCCCTACTGGGCTTCCGCTTTTGATTTTAAGGTCAGACACAAGCCACAGCCCCCTGCACGTGGAGCAGCACCAGAGGCGAGGACACAACTGTGTGCTCAGTCCGGACCCAGGGACCGGCATTTCCCAACATCCCAGCAGCTTCGGGAAGCAATGCTGAGCCACCTTCTGAGCCACGTCACGCAGCAAACCAGGTCCGTTTCCAGACAGTACGGCGAGGAGCCTTTCTGAAGCGAGTCCTCGTTAGCACCAACCCTGACTTGGGTAGCTTCCAGCTCGGAAGTATGGCCGCTCAGCACCATTGCGTTCACAGAGCCCAGGAGCAAATCCCAAGCGTGGAAGTCAGCCCGGTGCCGCGTGACGAGGGTTACGAAGTCTGGGCACAGGCTGCTCTCCAGCACGGTGGCTCCCAACCCCACGGAACATCAAAGCGCGTTCCTCGCAATTTAGGCATTCGGTGGTAAAACCGCAGCAGAGGGCTTGACAAGCAGCACCAAACCCACTGGGATAACATCACATGACAGCTAGAAGACCTTGACACCATCTAAACATCTGTACCATCACCGTACCAGTTAATTTCCTATCATCACACTAGGTCTGTCTTAAACACAATTAACTGGAGCCATACGCAACAGATAAGCCAAATGTCCTTCTGCGTGTTGCACAGACAATCCTTGGGCACCAATTTGCTGTTACAGACCTAAGTTTCCCTTACCTCCCTGGGTCTCTCCCATGGGTAAGACTTGTGCGTTCTCCCTCACACTCCTCAGCACTGTAAGCTCATCTCTTGATGACGAGAATGACATGAGACCTCGTTCAGACTTCTTCATTCAACCTTTGAATCACTTACCGCTGCTCTCTGGTGGAGTGTTACAAACCATGCTTTGCTCTCCTCCCAAGCAGCTCCTCGTTCTCAGTATTCCCCTGACACCCTATTTTTCACACCTTCCTAGACACAGGCCTTAGGACAGGAGCAGCCTGTTCTCTGCTGCACTGTCCTCCAAAAGTGCCCCCTCCCTTGGCCAGGGGCACTTACTGCCACCTGGAAACACTGGGAGAAACTGGTTCATTTTTAGCGAGGCCTCAACACCGTTCAAGAGACCTGTCGCCTAACTGAAGGGCACAGCCACAGAATACAAGGAGAACCCAGCTGGCTTAGACAAAAATAAAAAAAAAAACAAGGCAAAAGCCCACCACCACATCTAAATGGTTTGCTCTCTATCACAAAGCTGGCCAAGCGGCCCAAATTCAGAAGGACTTCAGAAATTGAGGTTACAGCGCGGAAGCGGAGAGGCCTGACCGCCTGCGGGTAGACCTTCAGATGTTTCTGCAGTCAAGAGACAAGATGAACCCAACCGATGTCGCCTCTTTCCTGCAAACCCAACCTGAGGGGGAACAGAGACGCGTGCTCCACAAGACACAGACGAGTCCACTCCTACTCCTGCAGAAAGGCCCAAGGCAAAGCGTGGATATTCGCCCACCACCGCACTACAGCAAGCGGAGCCACGTGGATCCGAAGACTGGGAGAAACTCACTTGCTGGTTGGCCATTGTGTGATACCACCAGAAAAGTCTTGTAGTGATGTAGTAAGCCACCACCACGTCCACAGTGTAGTGGTCATGAGCAAGGAGGATGCAGAACATCCCGACCATGCTGAGCGCCCAGCAGAGCCAGTGATACCACCAGAGTCGCCGTGGGGAATCTGCAAAGAAGCACAAGCAGCGATTAGTTCAGTGTGACGTGACCGGCGCACGAGCCTGCTGCTGCAGTCAGCAGAGGACGGGGACTAGGCTAGATACAAGGAAAAAATTCTTTACAATGAGGGTGGTAGAACACTGGAACAGGTTGCCCAGAGAGGGAGTGGAGGCCCCATCCCTGGAAACATTCCAGGCCAGGTTGGATGGGGCTCTGAGCAGCCTGATCTAGTTAGCAGTGTCCCTGCTGACTGCAGGGGGGTTGGACTCGATGACCTCTAGGGGTCCCTTCCAACCCAAAACATTCTATGATTCTATGACTGCAGCCCTACGGGGGGAGCGCGATGCCTGCACGGGGATCAAGGGCAGGAATGCCGAGATCACAAAATAAGGGTCGCTCTCTTAAGGTGTAACTTAAAATTGTACTCGGGGCAATCAGATCCTTGGAAAATAGGAAGGTTATGAAGTCTTTGAGAAACAGGCCCCATACGTAACGACGTAACATACCCTGGTCAGCAAAATTAACTGATTTGCATTTCAGTATTGATTCTACGGAGACAGAAGGCAAGAGGAATGGATTGCTATCAAAGTGAAATGCTTAATTAGGGCCCAATTCTTGCGGAACGAGCAGCCTCGCGTCCAGCACGGCACCCTTCTCTAGGCCCGGAGACGCAGCTGGAACGCCATGCACCAGGCTGGGCGCCATCAAGGTCTCAATTATACCCTAAACAAATTTTTCTTGCAATAAAATGCTTAATTCAGACATCTATATGGCAAAGTGTTTTATTTTGTCTCCAAAGTTTTCTTTTTCAGTAACGAAAAGGTCTTTGAAGTTCTCTCATTTCTAACGGGAAAAGCGTGCATTTCTACTCTAATTGCATTTAGCGCTCAGCACGAGGCAGCTCTTTGGCTAGCAAGGGATGCCACGGGGGGGATGCCATGAGGGGGATGCCACGGGGGGGATGCCACGGGGGGGATGCCACGGGGGGGGTGCCACGCGCACAGCCACCAACTTACACTCTTTGATAAATAAGTAGGTAAGAGTTAAGATGACGGTGTGACCGCTGTACAGATAGTCGCCGCACATGTTGTGGGATCCTGTGATGGACAACCCTCCGCCAGCAATCAGCTTCATTATCCTCCGCAGGTGAGATTCCCAGTCTCCAAAAAGCTGGCGGAAGAGCAAAACACAAAAGCAGGGTAAGGCACCAGCGCTGACCTGCTGGAGCCGAAAGCGCCGGCGCTAGCCAGCAGCTTTGCCTTCCAGTTATCCCCTCCTTCTGCTGGGTACACAAGAACCATCAGCACACCCCAGCCTTTTCCAAAAGCCAGCAGCACGTTTCCAGAGGGAGGGAGACCGGGTGGCAAGGCAGGAGTCCATTTGTTAGTGATGCTTTGCACCCATTACAGCCTTCGCGTGAGCACAGGCTGCGTGCATCTCCGCTCATTCGTCCAAAACGTTATTTTGAGGATTCAATGCACGAAGAATCAAGGCAATTGTTTCAATTGCCCTGGAAATACAACATCCCAAAGGACTACTCTCTTTTCCTACGCTCACAATACAGATTGAAAAGGCACAGAAAAAAAGGCCTTTCTTTTTTTTTAACAGGTCACTTCCAGTTGCAATGAAAAACGTGGCATCTTTTCAGTATTAAGCAAAAAACTGTTCCAGAAGTTGTTAAACCCCTGCCAGAGGCTGCTCTCAGAGCCTTACAGTAACACAGGTAAGCGAGCAAAAATTGTTTTCTGTGTTATTTATAAGCACTTATCGCTGCAGCCATGCAAAGGCGTGATCCTTCCCCCAGGTCGTGCTGGTGGCCTTTGCCAACGTTTGTGGCTGTGCAGGAAAATGGTTTTTAGTTGGAATCTTCAAGCAGAGAGAACGGGTTCAGGCCTCCTTTTATTCATGACATTCTTGCCCTGGGATATACAATGGGCATATATATATATACACACACACACACACACGTATAAACCTCAGATATATACAGTGAGGTTCAGAATAATGGCTCTTGGAAAACCTACACCTTCCGTAACACAGACTCAAAACCCAGCTTCACCAACAGAAAGGAATTAAAACTATTTCCAGCTAGAGCTAAAATTGTCATGTTCTCTACACATCTGTCTGTCCTTCTGTTCAAGAGGCAATGCACTCTAAAATAAATCAAGCTTAATTTAATTCCTCTTGTTCGTAACAGCGCAGGCCCTACAGATGATAATCCAACGGAGAACAGGATGAACCGCCCAAGCTGTGCGTCCAGCTGCCGAAACCCAGCTTCAACGCGCAGAAGAGAGTACCTCGCCCCAAACTAAGGCCTTGGAAAGTCTTCAAAATAATTTCTTTCCACTTCACATTTCAAAAGAAACCTAAACAGTGTTTGTCAGCGCATGGAGCCAAACTTCTGTGCTGGCTTTAGCTCACACAAGCCAACTGAACCATAAGAGGTTCCAGTTGACCGGGAGGAAGAACTTGTTGAGTGTGAGGGTGATGGAGCCCTGGCCCAGGCTGCCCAGGGGGGCTGTGGAGTCTCCTTCTCTGGAGATCTTCAACCCCTGCCTGGCCGCTGTCCTGTGCCCCCTGCTCTGGGTGAGCCTGCTTGGGCAGGGGGGTGGCACTGGGGGAGCTCCCGAGGGCCCTGCCCACCCTTGCCATGCTGGGATTCTGGGATCCATGTGAGCAACCAGGACGTTCTTCCACACCTGATTCGCTCTGACCCACCTCCACCATCCATGATGGGGCATTTCTGAGAAAACTTCAGCTTGCCTTAGGAAAGCCAAATCGAAGCAAGCCAAGTCCTTCTGGTGAGGACTCCCTCTCGCTCCTCCCAGGTGACCGAAGGGCCGCTGACACTGTCCCAGGACTTTGCTCTTCCTGCTCCCAGCTCTAAACCAAGCCCGAATGTTAAACAAATCCACAAAGGAAGTGTGTGTCATGGGACAAGCACAACTGGGACAGACCAAGCACCTCCAGGAAGCTGAGCTCAAAGGAGCAGGACTAATGGATCAATGCACGTGACTACACCCGTGCTGCATCCTTACCTCATTTTATGAGGCTTTAAAATCCCTGATAACCATTTACCAGTCAGAAGATGACACCGATCCCCCTGGCTGGCCATTGCAGGCATGTTTTTCTTTTATTTTAAAGCTTGGTCTTGTTTTAAGAACGGGAAATTACTAATTTCTGACAGATTTAAACAGGGTCTTTGCAGCAATTAAACATTTCCTGCTAACAGTGCCTTACGAAACATGAAAACGCTCCCGAAAGCCCACTCTTCACAAGCTTCTATAGCTCAGTGAGGTGCCGAGAGGTTATTCTATTCCCACCAGTGTATTTATAGCTTTCAAGAAAGCCCAGCTAATCCTGTGTCTTATCGGGGCAATAGAAGAGCACGAGACAGGCTTGTCTTCACTTGAGCAATGAGATGGACTTGCCAACGCTAGAAATTTCCCAAACCGGCAGATTTACTCACTTTGGCCCACAAATATCTGTGTTCCTTCTCCTTTCGTTCCGTAACGGCTGACTGATCAAACACAACATCACCTCCCCTCCCACCTGCCGCTCTTCACAAAAGACCTCGGTCCCTCAAAAAGCCACCCATGGCTTGGCAAGCGCTCTGCCTTGCCCAACAGCCGGTGCAGTACGTTTGCTGGCTTTACCGCCCCAGGGAACCGAAGCATTTCAGCTCCGTACGCAACAGCACAGGCACCGAGTTGAACCAGGCTTTTCCTGCTCCTACATCACTGATCTTACTGCCTGTCACCCGACCTAGCGCTGTGCACGCGAAGCCGTTGAACTGCGCACGCAGTATACATTGCACAGGAATTACTTCTTCCCTCCTTTTCTCCTGCTTAACTCAAGCCATAGCACGAACAACCCCAGGAGGGGCCCAGGGATGAGCCACGATGGAGAAGAGCGCCTTGCTCCTGCCGCAGCCGTCCAGCCTGCATGAGGCTGCACGGCCCTACCACGAAGAGCACGTTGAGCTTAGGCCCACGCATTACGCTTGATGCTTGTGTGACACGCGATGGACGCGACACCAGCGCCCCGTCCCACCTCCACCCCCAGCACGCAAATCCCCCTCCAAGGCTGACTACGAGGGCCTTGCCTAAGCAGCTCTGTCTCAGTAGCCTGGTTTCAGCCACGGCTTTCGCACGCCCGTTTTATTCCCCGGCACAACAAACAGGAGGCAGTGCTGGATCAGGGAGGAGGTGGCAAGTCCGTGTGCCAACGCAGCTGCAGAAGTGCGTGCAGGGACCAAGGGCTGCAAAGGAGGCAGAGTGGCACCAGCCTCAGGAAAGCCTCTTTGGGCCATTTTCAAATACAAATCACACTTGGATTTGACACAGTGTTTAGAAATCAATGAGTCTCACGTGGCACCTCCACAGGTTGCACACCTTCGACTGCTTTGGGGGAGCCAGAAGAAGGGCAAGCGAGTTGGAAATGCTACAGAAGGTGTGCAGATTAGCGCCTCGAGAGGGTGGGGGTGCCTGCACTGCCCAAAGCACCCGCCAGCGCCTTCGCCGAGAGGGAAGCTGACCATCTGCAGAAGGACCTGGACGAAGTCCTGTCTAGCATGCTCTAGGAGAGCCTGCTTTAGCAGGGGGGTTGGACTGGGTGAGCTCCCGAGGTCCCTTCCAACCCTTGCCATTCTGTGTGATTCTGTGACCTCCCGACCGTGCCCAACCGGCGTTCTCAAGTTCGTAACAATCATTGAGAAAGTGCTGCTCACAGCTTTGGTAACGGCAGGGCAAGGGGAGACATGCAGATTAAAATCTGGCAGGGCAGCTGGAAGAAGTTTACCTTTGGAGAACACTTGAAATGCATGCCAGGTACTGGGAGTGTAGTCACGTACATGGTAATACACCGATACAGGTATAGTGTGCCAACTATACAGAAAAATCTTCTGCTTATTATAGACCTAGAAGAAGGGAGAAAAAGAGGCAAAAATAAGGTCACTCAATGCAAACAAAATATGCAAAGGTAAATAAGATGAACTACCAGCTGCTCCCTTCTGGATGCTTTGAAACTTGTGACAGTGCCAGCCCCCACCCGAGAACACTGAATTACTACAAATATTCCCACGCTTCACAGGTCAGAAAAAAGAGAAACTCAACATTACCCATGAAGGTGATTACAGAAAATATAAGGATTAGAATACAAAAGCCTGTGCAGATTTAGCGTTGAGGACTTTAAAAGGGATTTCGTGCCCCACACCCCTCCAATTAGCTTTGGGCGGTCACCGATTTTCTATTCAAGGCAGGGGATAAAGTTACGATATTTTCATTATAAGATGAAAAGGAATAACTTTATTTTGGCTGACACATGCACTTAGTCGTTCCAAAGGGCTGCTTGAGGAGAAGGAGCCTGCGTGACCCAACCGAGTGAGAGCACATCCTTCCTCGGCAGCACCGAAGAGGGAGCAGCTCCCATCGGCAACAAAACCTCCGAAATGCCGACGGAGAGCCGCGCGGCTACGGGACGGGCTGTCCTCACGGGAAGCCAGGGCAAACAGCCACGGCTGCAGAGATGCATTCACCGAGGGCAGCCGGCGAGTCGCTGTGCACGCGGAGGACACGGACGCCCTTGGGGTACCGGGGCGCAGTTCCGCGCCGCCAGCAAGAGCACGCGGGGTAAAGAGCTGCAGCTGCCAGGCGGGAGCGACGGCCAGCCCCAAAACCGGCCCGCTGGGCTTCACGGCCACGCACCGTCACCCGGGGAGAGCTACAACAGGCAAACCCGTCTGGCACATCCGCCAGCGTTACAAAAACCAAGGGCAAATCCAAAACCCAGCTGCAGCAGCTCGTGACCTTCACCACACCCCCTCTTTGCACCCCAATGGCTACAGACCCTGGTGGTTTCGCTTGATTTTAAATCCTTGTTATTTACCATTATGGTCATTTGGGAATACAAGGGTTACAACACAAGTTGCAACTTCTGGCATTCACCTGTTGCTGATCTGAAGCGTTCACTTTTTAAAAAATAGTATTTCTATCAAGCCGAGCTCTTTGGACGCTCAGAATTGGCCATCTTTTTTATTTTTAATGGCTTTTGGCAGCGTTATTGAGCTGCAGTGCTGCGCTCCGGGAGGAGTACAACTTCCCAGTGCCAGACTGGTAACAACTCCAGTGCCTCAATTCATCACAACAGCCTCAGCGATTACGGTGTAAACGCCTCCTGCGCTCGCCTGCTCAAACACTCTCACTCCTGTTTTTTTCTCCCCCTTCCTGCTGCAAACATGGCCAAAGCTGGGAGTTAAAAATTGTACATTATTGATGTAGCTCCGTGGACGGAAACTGAAGAGCGGAAGGCGCCACGCCATCGTGGCAGTGTTCTCCTCTGGGTTTCGTGGGGGGCACCCTCGGAAGGGTGATCCAGTGAAGAGCTCACAGTTGTGCCTGGCTTTTCCAACCAGGCGTGAACTCGCTTTTCCTTACAACCTGGTACAAAGCAAACGGGGCTGGCGATGAAAGCCTGAGCAGCGCTGCATTTCAAGAGACCGAAGAAGCAGCAGTGTTTTATCGAGCACTGAACTTTTTCTTTTTAATTCAAATTACCCACAAACCTACTTGGTTTAGCTGGATTTAGCACATCTTAGCTTAGGAAAGTCTGCGTCAAAGTGCTCTGTACTGTAATATTTAAAAAAAAAAAAAAAAAAGTAAAAAGCCTCATATTTTCCTTTCTCCAAAGGATCTGTGTGCGTGCGTGGGTGACTACAGGCCAGCTGCAAGCACAACCCATAAGCTTATTCCTGGCCAAGACAACTTCTGTTACAACTCTCCAGACCTCGCCCAAGGCGGGTAGCCAGCACACGGCTTTTTCAATCCCACGAGCTGAATCAGATGTCAAGCACGGCCAAAAACCAGCATTGTACTTCTCCCAAAACATCTGGGAATGCTTCCCAGAGAAGTTAATTCTGCCTCGGCAGCTTGCCTGGACTCCTCGAGCTCCCCGCGGTGTCCGCGGAAAAAAATCTTGGACAGCCCGGCGTCCCCAGCCAAGACCTGCACACCCCCCCTGCTCCTGCTTCCTGGTGAGAAACCAGCCCAACCCAACGCCAGCAAATCTAGAGCCTTGCCCCCAAGCCAGCCAGAAACTCCAGTCTCTGCCTGAGGGTAAAATTGTCAGGCAAGAAAGCAGTAACGGAGGCCAAGGGAAACCCTGCACTGTGGTTAGCCGGATGACACACCCAACACCCTCTTCCATTTTGGCCCTGACTTTCCAGTCCAACAAAGAAGGCACGCAGGGTCTATTCAGGGTCATCATGCAAGCTCTGGACTAAACAAGGAAGACCCGAGTGACGAGTATCATGAATGACACATCTCTGTCGTCCTTCATGGCTTGGGAGAACGGCAGGCTCAGCTCGTCAGGTGACCAGGAAATAACTGATCTGGTAGGACATGCAGTAGGAATTTCACTGCTTGGCAAAGAAAAGTGTTTCAAAAAGTCTGAAACTGTGAGGCTGCCTCCTTCGGTCAAAGGCTCAACCCAGCCACTGGCTGCAATTCAGCTCATGGGTAACAAAGCTCTGGGTCACCAGTGCCCCTGTGCTTGCACTCCCAGACCCCCATGAATGGTATCTCTAGCATCTGAGTAGGCGAGGAACCAGCTCTCATCCTGCCCAGCAATCACAGCTTATCTTGACATCTCGAAGGCCAGGAAGGTCTAGCTGGCTTAATTCCCTCTCTTTATTCTGGGATTAAGTTTCAAAAGGGAGGTGATAACCCATGTCACGGAAGTGATTCAGCTCTTTTCAGAGCACTTAGTGGTTCACCATGCAAAGCCATGAGGTCCTTCAGATAAAGCCACCTCACCGGGCTCCTGTTCCCATGAGCACCTCTCCAGTTCTTCCCTTTCTGCTGCTTACTGACAGCTTGGGCCTCTCGGGCTTGGATACCTCTGCTCTCACTGACAAACAAGACCACTTTTGGTCTCCAAAGCATTATGCAACCAGTACACGCACTGACCAGCCCGACCAGCTATTCCAGGGCTGATACTGGGAATGAAAAGCTGTGCAGCTCCCTGACATCTTCCCCTAACGTCAGAAAGAGCCCTCCTAAGGCAAGTGAAAATGGACACATCAAAGCAAATGGGGACGGGGGGGACGGGGGGATCTTCATATCCATCAATGATACCAACAGACTTTATCATCAAGTCAACCCATGTCTCACTGCTTCGAAATCTCCAAGAACCTTCTGTTTCTGATTTGTTTTCTGTTCTGATTCTGCTGTTCTTAATCTAAAGACTCTGCCCAGCTCCATCCCAGGGTGTTTGATCCCTTGGGTTGCCCTGTTAACCTGACACCCCATTCTTGAGAGCAATCCCGTGCCACCTTCTCTAGGTGCTCCCCTTGGTTTTGAACAACATTCATGCTCCAAGACCCCAGGAACGTCAGTGGTCCCCACGCTCACCACAGGCAGCTGGAGCAGCGGGGGGGGGAGCTGGAGAGCAGTTGGGAGCACTGCAGCTACCAACGCAAGAGCCATACCAAAGCTTAGAGCCATAAACAAAAGAGGAGGCCAGGCAAGGGTAAACCTGCCTGTACATATGCGCACATTTAAAAAAAAAAAAAAAAAAAAAAAAGGCAATTCCACAGTTTTTTATGGTCCTATAATAACAATAAATTAGCCATTCTAGAAACTTCCCTTTAAGGAACACCACCTCTGTAAAAAATGTACAATGGTTTTAAAATTTCACCTGATAAAACACATAAAGTAGTATAAAGCAGCAGAGAAGATGCATAAGCCATCATCTCAGTCTGGTGGTTTAAACACTTGTCCCCTTCCTAGGGAAATCCCTAGCTGTGTGGCACGGGGGTGTCCTGCCCCAGCTGAGCAATTCTCTCGTCAGGCCGCCTGGGACCTCATGAAGCTGGGGAGCCACACGCTTACCTTGAAGTTTTAATGTTTTTCTCCATTATAAGGGCAAGTGATCCATTGGCCTCTGTTTTTATTGCTTTTAAAAAGGAAAATCTGTAATTCTACGGTCATTACAAAGTCCTGTGAACCAAAGGGTCTTGTATTTCACATGGTGGGGCCCAAAATACTTTCCTTCCTCAGTTCCCTACATAGGGGTCGCAAAAAATAGTCTGTGAAGAGGTAAAGAATGAGCTGATGTATCAGCAGAGGAGAAGAGGAGACCCTCTTTGGGGTGGGCAGCCGCGGGAACACGCTTGTGCCTGGTTTTCCAAAGGAAAGGCGATATGCCACCTCAAACTGCTTAACGCCACTCGACTGAACCCTTCATCCACAGCCATGGCAGCACAAGGGCTTACATCGGGCACTCGTGGTAAGGCAGCCCAAGGATTTACGTGGATTTGCGGCAGTACAAATACCCCAGATGCGGCACCCGCACGCGCCGGGTGGAGGGGACGCAGCAGGGTACTCCCACTGGTGGGCAAATTCTCCCTCTCAATTCTGACCAGTACGAGCAAGGAGGCAGACAACGACTCAGACCTTGCAAATTCCTTGCATATCTATGCTTTTGCTTATTTTAGGGCTATCTGCTGGCATACTTTGTGTTTGACATCCCCTGCCCCGTCTAACGCCAAGCAGAGAACGCACCTCGGCGCTTTTCCCCGCAGCAGCGTTTAGGTGCACGGACTAAAGCGCACAGCCTGAATCACAACCTCGGGGCGGGTCTCTACATCAGGCAAACTACAGCGGCACTAAATCCATCCCAAGGGGGTTTGCAGCCGTGCTCACAGCAGCGTGAGCTGTGCTCCCTCCACACAGACCGGCCAGCCAGCTGAGCTAAGGACACCATTACACCCGATTCATGGCTTTCACCCATGGAAAGGGCTCAAGTTAATCGTGCAGGCCAACAAGACCAGGGCTGTTTCCCGGTGTCTTAGGTAGCAGCTGGACTGAACTTCTCCCTTTTGCAGCAGCAGCCCACACAAACTGCAGTTTGCCTATATTTCAGTTTGGGAAACCAGAATCAGAAAGACCACGAGAAACTTCATTTTGTTGGGATGTAAACCAGCATCTGCCCTCCAAAAGCTGTCGGAAGTCTACCCCAGCACTCAGTTTTCAAAAAGTTTTACTTACTTGTATTTTAAGAGCAGCCACTGAACAAACCACAGTCCTACAAGGATCATGCCGTTGATTTCACAAATAGAAAAAGCCCATTGCACCCGATCAAAGCGATCAAAAAATGCATCTGGTAGGGGAGGCTGCACCTCCTTGGGAGGCACTCGTTCATGAACGACTGAGATAGTCACCGTGGTAAAGACGAAACAAAAAAGTGCATAAATAAAAGCCAGGAAAGTCTTGCCCCATTCCATAGGATACTGCGAGCGCTCTGGCTCTGGCATGGGGATCTGGATCATCTCCTTCTTATACCCATTTGGCATCCCGTTCAGCTTCATTTTACTGCTAAAGCCGTTCTCGCGCGTGGCGCCGCTCACGCTGACGCGAATGTGCCCGTTGACGTGCCCGTTTTTGTGAGCCTCGATGTGGTGAGCCATTTTTAAAGTTTCGATCATGTGCAATAGCCGCTGTCCGCTGTCAGAAGACACCCGGGAGAGAGGTGTCGTCTTGAAATCCTCCTCCGTGAGGTTGATCAAATCCTGCCCGGTGAAGCTCTTCAACGGCTCGCAGTACTCCGGCACAGCATTTTCCGTTAGCCAATTCGTCACCTCCTCAGGTGACCACAACACCACTTCTTTCATCTTGCCGGGCAGCGGGGGCACAGTCTGACATGGATTTTAAATTGGGCAGCAGCCACTGCGGCTCCAGCGCGTCGGAAAGCTCCTCCTTGGCTTCATCTTGTCCGAGGGAGCAGTTTGGCGAGAGGCGAGTCCCCGTCTCCAACCGCCCGAGGATCCAGGCGCTGCGGCAGGCACGGGGGGCGGCTCACTTCATATTAGCGGTGGCATTCTTCTCCCTGGGGAGGGGAAAAACCCAAACCCAGTCGTTAGGACAGCATTTACCCAGAGTTTGCAATTCATGTTTAAAGACAAAACTGCTGCAAAAGAATAGCTTGACTCTGGCACGGAGGAGACCGCTTGATGTGAGCTCCAGCCTCGCACACACCGAACCGTCCTCCCCAAGCTTGCTACTGACTTCTCGAGAGCTTTGTGGGGTTTGTGTTACAAACACCACTTGCAGCCGTGGGAGGCCTCCTTCCTGCTCCCTCTCTGTTGCATTTGCCATCACTATGCAGGTCTGGGCCATACCCAGCACCCAAACTCCCCTTAAATCACAACGCTAATGGATTTAAGGATCTACAGAGCAAATGTTTATTGGTGTCACAAACCTCCCCCCCAGCCTGGTCTCTCAAGGCAATGCCTCGCACCCAGTCACCGATAGGAAGCCTGGTTTTTGTCCTGCAAGGCACCCCTCTGCTCTGCACGCCAAAAGCGAT
Source organism: Butorides virescens (assembly GCA_017310255.1). Classification (NCBI taxonomy): domain Eukaryota; kingdom Metazoa; phylum Chordata; class Aves; order Pelecaniformes; family Ardeidae; genus Butorides; species Butorides virescens. The sequence continues at coordinate 16,311 of JADKXX010009980.1, forward strand.
GGGGCGTACCGCAGAAAATGCTTCTCCACGGGGCAGCACCACACAAAATCAATGACGGAGGTAGGCACGGCTGCACCCTGCGAGCCGAAGCACCAGCAGGAAAATCAAGGCCCAAGCAGGTTTGCAGGAAAATAAAGCGAAGCATTCGGGTTTGCAGGACTCGAGCAGACGCTCAGCAGCTCTCCCAGGTACACTTTACAGTTTCCACGGTATATACTGCTACAATTCAGCTTAACATTTGCCATCGGCTAAAAAAGGAGCCAGCAGAAAAATGAAAGTGAAACTTGGAAAAAAAAACCAAGTAACTGGGTAACAAACTTCTACAGTCGATTAATTACAAAACTAGCGTAGAAATCTTAGAAGAGCTGGTCACTCCCCATACAAAAATTCCAGGAAATCAGCTGGTACTTGCTGGGACCTCTTCCTGCATTTCTGAGGCAGAAGCAGCAAAATCCTCAGCACGAGGCAGCGATCACGTGGCAGTGAACGCCACCGGGAAATTCCCAGGTCCGGAATGTTTATTCAGCAAACAAACAAGCAAGCAATGGCCCTCCCCAAGGCAAGGAGAGGAAACGGCCAGCACCCCCGGCTCCAGCCCCCCGGCTCCAGCCCCCCGCCCCCCCGCAGGAGCCGGCAGCACGGTAAACCCAAAGTGACCTGAAGAAAGTAACTGCATGGGGAAAAAACACTTTGTATTTTCAAAGTTGTATCGTGCCTTTATCAGCTTAAAGAATATTTTTAGACTCTTACAAGCTACCAGACGTTTGTGTTTCAACCCAAGGAGCGAAGCTGCCACTGAGGAAAACCAAAATAATCGACACTACTGGCACGACTTGAGCAGAGGTGGTACAAACCAGAGCTGTAGCTCCTATGCAAAACGGGACCACGTTGCACATCAATGTATTTTTTGACCCATTACCTCTAAACTGAGCAAGAAACACAAGCTGCAGATTTTAACCTGTTTCTCCATGGAATGAACCAGGTCTGGTGATTGAGAAAAGAAAAAGCTGTGGACGAAGGACCGGCAGCACTGCGTATGCCACGAGCACGTGCATTCCAATCCGTGGAGCCAACAGGGGTGAAGATGAACGTTCCCTCTTGGGAACACCTGCACTGTCCTAAGCAGCGGACGAGAGGGTACAGCTCTATTTTCTTTCTTTTTTCCCCGTGGGGTTCTGTGTACTGAGGAAGGCTTTCAGCCACAGATTGCTTTGTTACTCAGGTTGTGTTTAGCAAATTGGTATTTAGTTACACAGCTCTGAACACGGAAAAAAAGAAGGATTGAATCATGCATGTTAACCCCCAGGAGGAACCCCGTCCTCTCGGCTCTCCACCACGCCGGTCCCCGCCGCACTCCCTGGGTCGCCCGAACACAGGGCACCCGAAATCCTGGGCTGGCAGCAGCCACGGCACGGAGCTCCAGCACGGCCCCTGCTCCCCGCTCCCCGCCAGCAGAGCTGGTGTCGCCCGCAGTTACGGGCGGTGCTTTGCCCCCAGCTCCCCGGCCGGCCTCCGCCTGTGCGCGACGGGCGACGCCAGCCTCGGGCCACCTCGCTTACCCGCGCCCGCCGGCCGCAGAGCGAGGGGCCGGCGCCACCATCGCCGCTGTGACGCCCGCCACGCTCCCGTCTCAAGGGAGGCACCAGCAACCCACAGCCGAGGAATCGGTGTCCGCGTGAAGGGAGACGCGAGACACGCCTCCACACTTGTCCCAGGGCCGAAACTCGGGCTGAAATCCATGCGGCGCAGAACCACACAGCGTCCAGCTCACAACTGATGCTAACAGATTTCTCTATGGGCTTGCTGTTCCCAGCATAGCACCTTACAATCTCGATAAAGCCCAAGTTATTTATTTTTTAATCCTGTTACAACACCTGGGCAGCAGGACCTCATTTTCCTGTGCCATTTAACAGCTACATCAGCTGCCTCTCCAAGTTTTGCTTGCATGGATTCGGGGTTGTCGGAGCACTCTGCTTACACCACGAGGTGGGGCAATATTAAACCTTTCCCATCTTGAACACAGGAGTGACTGGATCGGGTTCCCAAACCACCCAGAAAGGAGGGACGCGGACCTTCAGCATTAACCTCCCGACACACCAGCCCTTCCGCCCAACACACCACACGGCTCCTGCGGGCTCAGGGATTCGGGAGCCCAAAGCCCCGGTGCCCAGGGCTGCACTCCTCGCTGCTCAGGAGCCTGTAGCCAACCTCCAAACCCGACGCCCCCCGGGCAGGCACACATCTCCTCCCGCCGCGGCTGAGCTGCTAGGCTTTAACGCGAGCTCTGCGTGGAGCCAAGGGAACGAACGTTTGTTGCCAGCTGCAAACCCCGCTCTGATCCTGGCACCGGAGTCGTAACGTGCGGGTGCAACCCCGCGATGCCCGCCCGTGTTGTGAGAAACGGCAGACGTGTGTGCGCCTCGCAGGGAAACGGCAGGGTTTGGCAACACCGCTAAAAGCCATCATCAACCCAGAAACTCGCTTGTGCTCCCAACTCACCACCAGGAACGCTACCAAAGGTACATACAGAAGAATAACGATTGCTCAAGTCCAGCTTTTGTGTCTTTTTGGAACGTAAACTGTAACTCCTAAGAGCCTTTGGTGGTTTTACAAACGAGGACTGCCCTCTCGCACAGAGGCACCCCCCCCATCTCGTCCCCTGGGGTGGATGGACGGCGAGGGCACGGGGCTCTCCCAGGAGCAAGGTGCTTCCCCGCAGGAAGCTTCAGCCCTCGGGGGTGACGTGTGAGCGCGGCGCCGGGCAGGCGCAACCCCAGCCCACCCCTACCCCCCCGCCAGCGGGCACATCCCCATCGACCGCCTTTTGTAAAGGCAGAGTCACCGATACTCACGGGAGGAAGGCTTAGAGGAAAGACAACGCTCTGCCGAGGACGCAGGGCACGGAGCCGTTCCCACCGAGAGTTAAAACGAGGAAAACCAAGCAGAATTTCCATCATCCCAACCTCCCTTTCACAGCCTGTCTGATGGGGGAGGAAGAGGCAAAAAAGCTGCTTTAACGAACACCTTCCAGCTTGTCACATGAAAAAACCCTCACGTTCTAGCACGCGTTCGTGGAAGCTTGACCAGGTGAGGTTGGCAGAAACGGTGTGGGGGGCGAGCAGCCCCTGGTGGCCCCCTTGCTTCCACAAAAGGTCCTCTCCCGTGCACAGAAGCTGGGGACAGAAGGTGGGGATGGGCATCGGCTGCTGCCGGGACGCATCCGCAGGCTGAGCTTGGTCCCGCTGCCCCAGCGAGTCACGGGGATGGGCGTGGGGACGGGCACGCACCCAAACCTCCCCAGCTTTGATATGGGTCGTCAGCCCGGGCCAGGCCACTAAAACGCTGCCTCCATCCGCAGCAGGTTGCTTCATTAAGGAGCCTGTATCTGATAACGAATTATAAATAACAGCGTGATTATCGCAACAATACCAACTGCACTACGATAATGACCCCACGTAAAGCCAGCGCGCACCGCGTAGCCTGGCGGATGAAGGGAGCGACGGCGGAGGCAGCACCTCTTCCCTTCAAGGGCAACAAACGCCTCGGCGGGCTACGCCTCCGCGCCTGACTTGGCGGCCAAGGGGCGAAGGAACGCCGCAGGTTTCTGTCTCTGGGTCTGCCCGGAGGACAGCTAAGCACCGCCGTGGGACGGCTCTGTGTCACCTTCCACGCCGAATCCCCGTCCCACCGCGGAGCGAGCGGCGGCCGCCTGCCGGGCAGGAGGCACGGGACCGTCTGGGGGGGCTGCGGGGTCCGACGCGCCGTTCCCCGTTACCTCTGAACCTCCAGGCAGAAAGCATTACGCCTTGCAATTAACGCTGATGAGGCAAAACCACATCCACCTGAAACAGCAGAAGAAAAAAAACAACCCACACCCAAAAAAACCCCAATCCCGAACGCGGTTTGTTCATCTCCAATCTCCGCCTAACGCGCTCTGAAACCCTTCCGAAGAAAGCCGAAGCCTCCCCAAATCAAATCACGCCTTCCTCATGTTTGTACAGCGCTTTTATCCTCCGAGCGAGGACCTTTGCTGCCAAGGCAACAGTCGCTATAGAAATCAGTACAGGAACCAGCCAGCTCCGAAACCCCTCAGCTCCTCCCCGGGAGCCAGGGAGGCTCTCGAGCCCCTTCGGGGCGCCGGGTGCGCTCCAGCTGCGGCTCGGAGCATCCTTCCCAAACGCCCCGGAAAGCCGAGGTGATAAAGCCGTTAGTAAAGACCAGCGCAAGAACGAGCAGGGGCCAGGGACAAGCACGGTCTGAAGATGGAACGGGGACATTTGCTCCCTTGGGAACCAGCGCCGGGGGTGCACACGCCTGGGGTGCACACGCCTGCGCAGGAGGGAACCAGTCGCTGCGAGGAGCGGGGCGTTAACGCTTTAGAAGCCAACCCGCAAGTGGATTCCCCAAACTGCCCGGGGCGCAGACCTTAACGGAGGCTGAGGGCTCGGGGGAAGCCGGGAGCCCTCGTCCTGCGCCGTGCAGCACAAACGGAGCTGGCGGTGACAGAATCACAGAATCACACAGAATCACAGAATCGCAAGGGTTGGAAGGGACCTCGGAAGATCATCTGGTCCAACCCCCCTGCTAAAGCAGGCTCTCCTAGAGCATGCTAGACAGGACTTCGTCCAGGCGGGCTTTGAATATCTCCAGAGAAGGAGACTCCACAACCCCCCTGGGCAGCCCGTTCCAGTGCTCAGTCACCCTTAGAGTGAAGAAGTTCCTCCTCATATTCAACTGAAACCTCTTATGTTTCAGTTCGCACCCATTGCCCCTAGTCCTGTCGCTGGACACCACTGTAAACAGGCTCCTCCCGTCCTCTTGACTTCCGCCCTTGAGATATTTGTAGGTGTTGATGAGATCCCCTCTCAGTCTCAGGCAGGGTCTGAGTCACCCCCCTGCACGGGCATCCATCCCCGCTCCCAGCAGCGCTCCGACGCCTCGCCACCTGGATGTCCCGTCCTGGCAGAGCACCTCTGCACACCAGTTTGCCACAGATCGTGTGCTGGGCATCACCAACGCGCCCGGCCGCTTCCCGCCCTCCAAACCAGGAATCGCCCCTTGCCGAGGCTGCGCCGCTGGCAACGACCGCTGGCACGTTACAGCACTACAACAAAGCTCGTTTTGAGCTGTAAATACAAATATATGCAAATACAAAATATCTGTAAGCACACAATTGAGGCACAGGTGGGCTCAGGAGTTTCACAGAGCTCCGGGCTAGGTTTCCAAGGTGGAAAACATTGTCCTGTGGACACAAATCAGGGCAAGCAGAATTACTCCTACGGGAAGAGGCTGGGATCAGCGTGTGAAGCAACGCCCACAGACCCCGAGCAGCTACTTACAGCTTCGGGGAGAGAAAGAAAATCGCCTCCGTGCTACACAAATCCCCCAGCAGCCCATTTTATCTAAATTACTCTATAGGAAGAAGAAAAAAACCCAACCCACCATATATTTCCTATCCTAATTTAACAAAAAATAAGAAATTAAAATCCTCTCACAGGCAGGGATCTTGGCACAGCAGCTCTGATCCCAAGCCCAGAGCCCAAGCTCAGCGGCGAGGGTTTCAAAATGAAAGCACTTGCATCAAATCCGAATAACCAAACAGCAAATCCTCCGAGGGCAAACGCTGCCCGCCAGCGTCCCCGCTCCAGAAGGGCATCGCCCTCGCGCCCGCGTCGGCATTCGCGCGCTCGCGGCCCGTGCTGGGAGGCAGAGGCACCTTCCCCCTCCGCTCGCTCCTCCGGGGCCCTACGCCTCCCTGCTCCGCGTCCCTCCCCCCGGGCTCGGAAGCAGGGATGGGAACCAGCAAGGGCTCGGGAGGGGCCGGAGCAGGGATCTGCTCGCGGGGCTAAGCACGGCTCTTGCCTTGACGCTAGGGCAACCCTGCCCGAGCGATGGAAGGGGTGGGTGGGGAGGGCAGGTCCCGCTTTGGTTTGAGTTACAAACGCTTACTCAGACTGAAAAGTCTCCTCGAGGGCAGGAGGGAGAGCTGGGCCCCAGGGCCAGAGCCCCATGGGAACAGCTCTGGGCTTTCCTCCTGGGGCAGGGACAGAATCCCAGAATCCCAGCCTGGCAGGGGCTGGCAGGGCCCTCGGGAGCTCCCCCAGTGCCACCCCCCTGCCCAAGCAGGCTCACCCAGAGCAGGGGGCACAGGACAGCGGCCAGGCGGGGGTTGAAGATCTCCAGAGAAGGAGACTCCACAGCCCCCCTGGGCAGCCTGGGCCAGGGCTCCAGCACCCTCACACTCAACAAGTTCTTCCTCCCGGTCAACTGGAACCTCTTCTGCTTCAGGTTGTGCCCATGGCCCCTTGGCCTGGTGCTGGGCACCACTGGGAAGAGTCTGGCTCCGTCCCCGTGACCCCCACCCTTGAGATATTTGTAGGTGTTGATGAGGTCCCCTCTCAGCCTTCTCTTCTCCAGGCTGAACAAGCCCAGCTCCCTCAGCCTTTCCTCGTAGGGGAGATGCTCCAGTCCCCCCATCATCCTCGTTGCCCTCCTCTGGACTCTCTCCAGGAGTTCCTTATCCTTCTTGAACTGGGGAGCCCAGAACTGGCCCCAGTGCTCCAGGTGGGGTCTCCCCAGGGCAGAGCAGAGGGGGAGGAGAACCTCCCTCGCCCTGCTGGCCACGCTCCTCTTAATACACCCCAGGATACCATTGGCCTTCTTGGCCACCAGGGCACCCTGCTGGCTCATGGCCACCTTGTCATCCACCAGGACTCCCAGGTCCCTCTCGGCAGAGCTGCTTCCCAGCACCAGGCACCCACGCCGCTCAGCACCACGGCCCTGACGCCACCACCCCCACGGAGCACCGCCGGCCACAGCAGGAGCGGGCTGAGCATCGCCTTATTTTGGCACGCCTGCACCAGGAAACCCGCCGGCCAACCCCTCGCCCCGAACACGTCTAGTTCTGCGCCAGGAAGATGCAAATAGCACCACAAAGTTAATTTGCGCCGGGGAGGAAACCAACCCCAAACCCACAACTGCTAAGAATATCACCGCTGCGAGAAAGCGGGCTTGCACCGCCTCAGCCCTCCGCCGCAGAGGGGCGTGCGAAAACATCACCGGGCCGACACGAGGGGCAGAAGGGTGGAAACAAGAAAATGAGGAGAGACCGAATGTCTGTGACCTGCTCCGTGCTTTAACTCTGGTAACCGCCGGGGGGGGGGGGGGGGGGGGGGGTGTTTGGGTTTTTTTACCTACAGCGAATACCTAAAAGTCATTTGTTGTTAGAAAGTCAGATCTGTGGTGAGCCTCCGGGAATCTAAGTAGTAGCAAGAAACAAAAAAATAAAATAAATAAAAATTTAAACTTCCCAAACGGGAAGTTTTGCTGAAGGAACCAAGGACAGCCCCGTCCCTGACAGCAACGTGGCCCCAAAATGCACACCCCTGCGCGTTTTGCCAGAGCAGCCATGCAGATTGGGAGAAGCCAGATGAAACAACAGTGAAAAACAGAGCCTTGCTGAAGGCTTGAGTCACGTAACTGCCGGATTTTTAATATCTGGGTTTGTTACTGGGCACGTGTTAGACAGCACCCGGCCCACAGCAGTCGCTCCCTCCAAACCGCCCCTCCCCGCCTCAGAGCCCCAGCCCAGAATCACATTTCCGCCCTTCATTAGAAACACAAATATTTGATTGCAAATACACCACTGCTGAGTCCAGCAGCACATCAGACCAAGATCACGAAGACTCCAAAAGCCCCCAGAGCTGAACTGCCAATACCCACGGATCTTGGTGCAAGACGCTGCCCCCCACGATCCACACACCCACCCGAAAGGCACGCCGCCCACGTCAGCAATTCTCAGTGCTATTGCCCTTGGAAAACAAAACCCTCTCTGGGTTTGTCTTTAGTTCAGTTTATTTTCACCTAACACATGCTGATCCCTGGCCCGAAAGACAGAACCACCCGGAGCGTTCAGGATTATTTCTGGCATAAACAGCCCTACCCCAACTTTGAACACCCCGCCTCCTCGTTCCAGTGGTATCTGTTCAGAGCTGTACCAGAAATCAAATATTTAGATTTGGAAGGCATTGATCTGCATGAGGGAGAAGGCGGCTCTTACTGCACATTTGGTCCAGAACAACCAGAAACCCAGGAAAGGGGGGGGGGGGGGGAAGCATTTTTGATGGCCAACAGGTTAGCGGTGCACAGTCTTAACCACGGGAGCTTACCAGAGCCAGACCTACTGACAATCCAGACGAACTGCCCTGGCACGGTCCTTTTGTGGCTCACGCTACAAGCAAGAAAAACATCTCCCAGCTCGCTGGCCAAACTTCAGCCGCCTGCTGTGCTCTCGGGGCTGCGAGGGCACGGCCGCCAGACCTCGCTGGTGGCAGCGGGACCCGCCGGCGCGATGGCAGAGACGCTCGCGTGCATTCGGCAAAACCCAGAGCGGCTGGAGAGACGGCTCCTCTGCCCTCCCAGCCCGGCCACCCAGCCGCTCCTCCTCCGAAAGCGCCCCAGAGAGGGGCGCCCATCCGGGCCCGCTCTGTCCCCTGCTCCAAGGGGCCCTATTTTTTTTGCCTTTTATAGGTAATTTCATGATTGTTGCTTGGGGTGTCAGGACTGCTGCTGCCACCGCCACCAAATGCGACACTTGCATGCGGCAATAAGCTCCACATTTCAGAATTTGGGCTTCAGAAGCCCAGGATATTCCTCCCCAGCACTGAGGAGTGGTTTTATCTCCGTATGGGACTCCAGACCTCACCACCACTGCCCGTTCACGCCCAGCCGCTCCCGCCCCGCTCAGACACCCCATCCCTCCCCCCCATTACCCCCGACACCCGCAAAGCCTACTTACACCTTGCTTCTGGCCACAATTCAGCATTGAACCCAAAGAACAAACGTCCTCCCCGAAACATTGAGTGTTCCAAACATTTTTCATTGCCGGGCATTTCAAGAGCACAAACGGCCACTGAAAGCACGCTCGCTCCCACGCTGACAGCGATGGCGACCGCCCGTGCCACCAGGCAGCAGCCACCCCATCTCCAAGACCACGGGCAGAATCACCTGAAATCATTAAAGCGTGTTCCAAGTCTGCAAAATACTTCATGTTTTAAATACGCCTCTCTGCTTCGTTATGACCAACTAGGTTCATAAATGAGGAGAGAGAAGGAAAGGTAAGAAACTCGTCACCTCGCCACCTAACTGCTCTGGGAATTGGGAGCGCTTCCCTAACCTCCCGCACGCCTCCGATGCGGGTTCCTCCTGCAGATGGCTTTAAACTGAAGCAGGGGAGGGTTAGACTGGATCTAAGGAAGAAATTCTTTGCAGTGAGGGTGGTGAAACCCTGGCAGGGGTTGCCCAGAGAGGGGGTGGAGGCCCCATCCCTGGGACCATTCCAGGCCAGGTTGGCCGGGGCTGTGAGCAACCTGATGTGGTTCAAGGTGTCCCTGCTCCTGCAGGGGGGTTGGGCTGGGGGACCTCTGGGGGTCCCTTCCCACCCAAACCATTCCATGATTCTATCATTCTATGTCCATTAGCCGCCCAGCAACCCCAGCTACCGTCCCGGGGGTACCTCGGGCAGGGTGGCTCTGGGCCATCCTTCCTCCTGCGGGTGGCGACCCCAGGACCCGGCACGCCGAACACGCAAGCCTGGATGCCTGCGCAACAGATTCAGACGCCGATCGAGCGGGTTTTGAACGCGCCAGTTCAAGCGGTTCAGCGAGTAACCTGTAATTCCTGCCGGACAGGAGAATCTCTGCTCGACGTACTGGGTGAGTACGACATGTCATGGAAATTAAGCTACATTTACAAATAGGATTTAATGAAAACAGTATTTCAGGTCTCACGCTCCCCCACCCAGGGAACGCTACTATCCACTGCCTCCCCACAGCCTCTGAAACTGCTGCAAAGCGGCTCAAAACCGAGTGCAAAGCTCAGCCAGCGGCTCCTTCACACTTCACCATCAGATATGGTTAAAAATACTCAAATCAGACGTCTCCTGAGACGGCTGTGCATGTGATAGCTCCTCTCCTGCCACACAAGGGCTAGAGGAACCGGACCCAGCCTGCCATCGCCGGCACGTGACGTCCAGCTGCCAGCGCGGCCGCGCAGCCTCTGCCAAGCGTCGCTGACGACTCTCAGCCTTTCCCAGCTCCAAGGAGGCAAGCTGAGCTCAACGCCACGGGCCGCACGATGCTCTGCTCCGCATCCGAGTCCTTTCGTTAAGCCGCACGTGAGGCGGGAGGAGTTAACGGCGCGTAGCGTGGCGCTAGGCGCAGTGTCGTCGCCGCCATCCGCCCCACCGTAAGCGTCCACGGCCACGCCACGGCGCCTAGGCTTTATCCAGCACCTAACAACGGCAGCTCCCCGCGGTGAGCCGAGTGGTGCTTTCCATCCGAACAAACCGAATTGCTCAGATAATCTCTGTTAGCTTAGAAATTGAAAAGCTGCGTCCACCCTTGGAGGAAAAAGATAAAAATCAGCATTCCCTCCCAGAAAGCAGGCACGCGAGTTAACCGTCTCATCCATTACGGGACGCCTGTCGCTCTGCCCGGATCAGGGAGCTGCTCGCTGCAAAAGCAGAGGGGGGTGCACAGCTCCTGGCAGAGGAACGGGGTGACAGGCAGCAGGAGAACCCCCCCTGCCCGCCCACGGAGCACGGGAGCCGCAGGGACCCGGCAGCACCGACCTCCTGCCCCAGAAAGAGGAAGCCAAACAAATGGCAGGGAAGGAGATGAGAGGGAGGGGGAGGAAGGAGGATTTACATCCGCGGGCGCTGCAGCTTCCCGCAAGCAGATGGGCGAAGCCCGGATTAGCGAGGTATTAACGCAGGCGAGGCAGTACGGGCCATGAGGTGCAGCTCGGAAATAGCCGAACCCTGACCTGCCTTGCCGAGCGGGGCTCCCGCTGCCCGACGGACCGGCGCCAGCGCCACGCCAACGCTCTGCCGGCTGCTGGGAAAGAACGGGAGATCGCAGGGACAAACCTGAGGAAGCCACAGTGCAAAGATGAAGGGCAGAGTCGGTAACGGAGCAGCAGCCACGCGGCAGAACGCAATACGCCTTTAAATCAGCCTTCAGCAGCAGGATGCAGAAGGGCCGCAGGAAACAAGCCCTTCCCGTAGGCAAATGCTCCGGAGACACCTCCAGGGAGGTCCAAAGGATGCCACGTCCCTGCTGCCTACCTGGCACTCACGGTTAGGCTGGTGTTTCTGGGCACAGGGGCTCCTCTGGGCAGCGGAGCGGTTAGGATGTCACGGCACCGCCAAAACCCACCTGAGGAGGAGCCCTTGAGAGGGGGACACCGGTACAGCCCCGTCCAGCCGCCCCAGGGCAGGCTCCCTGACCATGCAGCGCTCCCTCGGGGCCTGGGAAGCACGTATACACGTTAGTGAACAGAATATTGGAAGAGTACGAAATGAACAGGGGCCAACCTGGCGCAGCGGCTGCTCTACCTGCCCGTCCCACGGTCGGGCTCGCTCTGCGGGACGGTCCTCACACCGTGCTCCGACATGCATCTTTTAGGTGAATCCTAAGAACGTCTTCCAGATCTTCTACGCCTGATAAAATACGGCATTTTAATAATCTTCCATGTAGAAAGATGACAAACATTCCCCATCAGTCCCCTGCTCATGCCAGTGCTCCTCCCGCCACAGCGCTGTTGAGATGACTGCTGATGGAAAAGCAAGTTCTATTTCGGAAACAGCAAGATCCAGTCCTGCAAAGTTTTCATACCAAGAGTTATTGAACAGTCACAGTAATCTGCGTTGGGGTTTGTCGGGGTCTTTTTGGTTTGGGTGGGTTTTGAGGGGGTGAGGGTGGGGCTGCATTACCAGAGATTGCACAGAACATAAATACACGTGAAATTTGCTTTTAAGAGCAAGTATATTCTAACCTGTCCTTAGGCACTGCAAAGCCTTTCCACCGGCTCTGAAAACACCTCCATTCACAGGTATTTAACGTGGGCGAGGGGTAAGAGTCCCGTGGCAGAAATCCCGATGAAATACGCAGCTCAACCCATGTGGCACCACAACAGCGCTGAGAAGAAGTCTTATTATAGGTTGTGTTTCATGTCGTTAGTGAAACAATGCAGGGACTTGATTTAATTTGATCCCGAGACTAACTTGTGCGGGTCTGAATCAGTCTTCAGCAGCCAAATTACAAGAGCCTGACCTTGGAGGAACAGCCCAGGAGCAAACCCAGCATCTCCCAGCAAGCACCAGCACACAGCAAACCCAACGGCTGGCGCGGGAACCAGCCCGGTCCAGCGCACGGGCAACACTGCCGGCCCCATACAAACCGAAATGCAGGACACGCCACGCACACAGCACCCTGCGAATCCAGGTTTAAGGGGAAAAATGCTGACCTAGACCAGAAAACCAGCGGCTGTAGGACAGCACCGGGACATCACGTTCCCATGTGTCACGGGGATTCCTTGCCCTCCCTGGAGGGCCCAGGGCGATCTGCAGGAGGCGGCAGGGCTGAAGGCTCTCCTCACTTTCCGGAGGAGTAACGAGGAAGGATCAAGATTTAGAAAGAGCAGTACAGCCCCTGGGGAGGGGAGCACCACGCACACAGCGCCAGCCCAAGCATCAGGAAGCCTGCGTTTCCTTAGTTCACTAAAAGCCAGTTTTTGCCAAGTAACCAATTTCCTTCCACTCTTCATTAAATAAAATATGAAGGGCAGGCAGAGATGTAAAACATAAATGCATACACTTCCATAAGCAACAGGCCCCGCTATAGTAGGCGCTGCATAAATCATTGAGGACGCCGGGACTTCTGTCCCCCGATGGAGGGCACGGGCGCCAGGGTCAGCGGGCAAGGACGTTTTACATCAACAAGCGTTGCGTTTGTGTTCGCCTTCGTGACCCACGCCGCCCACAAAGAGCAGGAACCGCCGTGGTTCATGTGCTGCTTCAGTCAGGCCAAAGGGGCACGAGGCAGAATCAAACCTCAAGACAAACATTGGATGGTTTTGGTGTGGATCTGCACCGAACAGAGAACTTGCAGTGGGACGGCGGGGCGCTCCCTGGGTCGGTACGGACGGCGGGACGCTCCCCGGCTCAGTACGGACGGCGGGACACTCCCCAGTCCAGTAAGGGTGGCAAGGACGGCCGGACGCCCCCCATTTCGGTGACTGCACGGCCCTTCCGTCAGGCTGCTCTGCCAGGCTGCCCCCAGAGATGCCGGGGCGCTGCCCGGCCCTGCCGACCCTGGGGGCTGTTCTCCAGCGCTTTGCCCCCTCGTGAGCACAAACACAACGGCCCTGCAGCCTGAAGGGTTAGTCCTTACAGGTATGGCTTGGCAGATTTCCCCGGGGAGGGGCAACAGCGACCCACGGAAGGCTCGCCCCTGGTCACTGGCACCTCCTTTTACTTTTGCTTAATTTTTTTTTTATTTCAGGCAGCCGACTGTGGCTATGCTCACGTTTGCAATGCGCATCTTCCCCTTCTTGGATTTGCAAAATTTGTCTCAAAAGGCGCAGTGGCTTTCAAACCGCTGGCACCTGGCCCCTCAGCGTTCAGTCAGGTAAGCCGAAAACTGCCTTTAACATTTAGGTGTGGTCTAAAATATTTTCAGACTACCTTTTCACTGCTCCATACTTGCAAAGTGGCCTTGAGGTGGCCTTTAACTTGCAGCCAGGTGAATGAGTTCACTGGCAGGGGTTGCCCAGAGAGGGGGTGGAGGCCCCATCCCGGGGACCATTCCAGGCCAGGTTGGCCGGGGCTGTGAGCAACCTGATGTGGTTCAAGGTGTCCCTGCTCCTGCAGGGGGGTTGGGCTGGGGGACCTCTGGGGGTCCCTTCCCACCCAAACCATTCTGTGATTCTATGATTCAGGCTGAAGCCTGTGCTTAGCTGTACGAGCAACTTCTCGAGGAGAGGAGAGGACATGCGGAGCTGCGAGACAGCGGTGCTTGGGTCTTTATGGGACTCCATACCACTCCTTCCCACCACACAGGGCTGTGAAGCTCAACAGGTCCCCGCTGAAGCTCCAGAAATAGCAGGTCTGCCCCAAGGACGGGGAAAACCCGAAATCACGAATTACTCATGGCTGTCACCTCCCCCGATTATTCAGAGGTTCTACAGAACTGAAAGTCATCTTCATAGCCAAAGCGGCTTGAGTAAAAAACCACTGACGCTTACCTATTTTGAAAGATACTTATAGACAGGGGTTCCTCCCTACCTCAAAGCTCTGCATAAAGCTGGATTTATTGATGCAGCCCCATGATTCATCCGTAGAGCAAGCTGTAGGAGACAAACCGTATTATGCTGGAATCTAGCAGAATCAGGAAGAAAAATGAGGATTATTCATCCCAAACCAAGACCTAGACAAAAACCACTATGGGTGTCTGTGCCCTCTGTAGCTTTTTTTTCTTCCTTATTTCCCTTCCCACCAGCAGTAGCGTTGGTTCTTACCCCATGGCCTACAGCTTGTCCCTGCCCCGCCGGTCACCCCCCAGCTGAGCCGCACACGCTCCAGACCAGGGCTCCGGAGGAGACGGAGAGGCTGCGAGAACAGGGCAGTGCGAAACCCTCACCCGACCGTGGGTGGAATATTTTGGATAACCTCGTGACAGACGGGCAGCATTGCCCGCAGCCGGCGAGCCCCAGCAGCCTCCTCCCCTTCCCAGGGTTTTTACAAGAAGGAGAACCAGTCTGAAAGGATCCTGAGGACCGTAAATAAATGATGGCCCTGTTCATCAATTAGCTCAGCCTGCACCGCAAGGAAAGCCACAGCGGGCTCTGTAATCGCTCAAAATAAACCCCTCTGACGGGATCGCTCCTGTGCTGATGGCTCGATTATGCCTGGGAAGACCGTTACAGAACATTAAACATTAACAAAAGTCTCAGCCCGTGCTACTTTTCTCCCAGATAAATCTAATTCAGTAACCGAGTGCTTTTAGCTTAAGTAACCCTAAATTATGGGATCAATTCTTTTCCCACCTCTTCCTCACAAGTTGCAAAAGCCAGGCTGCTCCATCCAGGGGCAATGTTTGCAAATAGTCCCTTTGCTAGACAGTTGTATTTTTGTTAGACAGGGAAGGTATTTTTGTAATTTAGAAATATATACGGTTGGGGAGAGGGTTGTTTATGCAAACGTAGCAGCTCAGAAATGAAACCAGGGGCAAACTGTTCTCCTGAGTTTCGAGGGTTTACTGGAGCCTCCCTGGAAGAGTTGCTTCATGCCTCCCAACCCCAGCCCTGAGCAAACCGTGCCACAGCTTACGGTTTCTGAAACTGCAAGAACCGTGAAGATGAAGAAACTCTTAACACAGCAGAAAGTTGCTTTCATTTCTCATTTTGCATTTGCAAGATATTATTTGTTTTCATAGCTTCAAGTTTAACAGGACCAGGGATACCCCCACCACCTGAACCATCTCCCCATTCTCTTTCTGCAACTGTGCCCACGCAGATCAGCCCCCCGAGGCTTGCCCAGGCCAGATCCTTGCTGCTCTAACCTCCGACCGAGGTGCAAACACATTGCCAAGGGCTGAACAATGCCAGGATTCCGCTGCTGACGTAGGTAGGGACAGACAAACCAATGTCCCCAAAGACAAGCACGTGGCTGATATGAAAAGAGAAAATTTCAAAACACAAAATAATAAGGAAAAAAACCACAGAGAGCTGGGAAGAGTAAGAAACTGAAATCAAAGTTGGACCAAAACAAACTAGCTGGTGGTCTTCCTAGTAAACCCTCCTCATCCTCAATGCTTAATGCTCACCAATCCCAAAGCATCAGCTTCCCCAGTAGAAATAAATTGGATTTAACTGGGTTCAACTTCATGTTTTTAAAAAGTTAATAAAGTGTAACAGCGTCAACATTTTTACTTCTGAAAAATCTGCTCGGTCACTAAAGTGATCTTTTAAATTTACAAGAAAAGTGTTATGTGCCTCACTGGGACCAATGAATCCTGGTTACGAAAAGCAGCCACTGGGGAGAAACAAGGGAGAAAGCGTCCCGAAGCATTTTGAAACTTAGCGGAGTACAACTAGCTGCCTGTCTTCAGGATTCTTGTCCAGAGCCTGAAAGAGGAACTTCAGTTCTTAAATTCACTTTTAAAACACAGAATTATTCCAGCATCACAAATCAAGAGGTAAAAGTCGACTCAATGCCGAATTCCACCAAGCTCTAGGTACGCTGATACCTCCAGCCCCTGGGGAAGGGTGGGTGCTGTCTGTCTGCCTTCCAGGCCTTTGCCCAGGGCAAGCGTTAGGGCACGGGGTTTCTGCGCGCAAGGCGACACGGCTGCACGAGTCAGTGATGCTGAACTAACTGCTGTCTTCTCTCCACCCAGGGAACAGGCGGTGCCGAGCGCTTGCTGGTTTTTAGGATCCACCCAAGATGGACATCCAGGGTACCCGAAATGCCCCTGGGTATCTCCCCCTCCGTTTGGCACCGAACTGGATGGCTCACCGGTTAGCGACGCGTGGCTGGGAGGGCTGCAAGGACCGGAGCTCGCCGAGCCAAGGAGCAGCCTGAGAAACCACTCGCACTGTTCTCAGGACCAACAAAGAGTTAAAAAACCAAAGCAAACACAAATAAACCCAAACCGCCAAAACCAGACCAAAAAAAGCATGAGGAAACAAACTTTTCAGCAAAGAAAATTATAGTTTCCTTTACTGGCTTTTGCCCTTATTTTAGGAAAGGCAGAGTTCCAAAGGACCGGCGACAACCACGAGGAGCAGCGATAAACACCAGCGAACAGTTGCCGACAAAACGCTGAGCAGGGGCCACTTCTTTAAAAGCCAGGCTGAGAAAGCTGCTGCCTGCACAGCACCCCCCGTGTCTGCCCTGCTCCTGACGCTTCTCGTGCTGACTGCAAAACGGAGCCGCTCGTGAGAGCGCAACCCAGCGAGACATTGACTTTGGTAAGTGAAATTAAGGCCCCGGTACTTTCTGTGTGTTGTTTCCAACTACTCAAACTCCCCCTATGAACTATCAGGACACCTATGATTCAAACAGCGACGTGAATCTCCCCAGGACTTTGCTCTCGACTTGGGTAGGCTGACCCGCATCGGCTCAGCCCTGCCCAGAGACGGCGGCGCGCGTGCTGTGGCGGATTTAAACCCGAGCTGACGTTACCGACACGAAGGGCTGGAGCTGCTCACCTGAACTCAGCCCTGAGCTGATGTTACCGACACAAAGTGCTGGAGCTGCTCACCTGAACTCAGCCCCGAGCTGACGTTACCGACACGAAGGGCTGGAGCTGCTCACCTGAATCCCACCCCGAGCCGACGTTACCGACACGAAGTGCTGGAGCTGAATTTCGCTCCAGCCCCTGCGCACCCGGACGGGTTTGCCCGTGCCAGCAGAGTTCAACAGCCCCTTTCTCGGAGGCATCCCCCCTCTCCTGCCTTCTGTGCCCCCCCTGCTCCCTGGCGCTTGGGCGGTTGCAGGGTGGCAAACCTGCTCTTTTCCTGGTTTCCTGCTGAGCTGGGTGGCCGAAGCAGCTTGGCCGCAGCCACGCCAGCACAGGCCAGTCCTTCCCCTTTCGGGGGCAGCAGCGAGTTGTCGGAGCAGCTCGGCTGTATGTTGAAACCATACCTCGAGTTTCCTAATGCGCCTTTCTATTTTTAACCCGAGTCATTTCCCCACCCTCTCTGCCATGCAGACAGCTGCAGAGAGCAGCTGGAGACAAGCGGGTGCTCCATCAGGCCAATTTTCCGAGCCAAAAAGCCATCCTCAGGCTGGCGGCAAGCGTACAAGGGGCAGCAGAGACGCTCTCCAAGCTGCCCTGAACCCGCAGCCCCGGGCAGCGGGAGGGAGCGGGGCTGTCCTGTCCTCTCCTCCCCGGCCCCCGCGATGGCTCTCACCGAAGATGGCACGTGGTGACCTGCTTGCCCAAAGGCCTGCCGCGCTCCCGGTTCACGTAAACCAGCTGAGATCTCAGTCAGCCCCTCTTGTCCCTAAAACTTCAAGGCTCAAGCAAAGATTCAGAGCGTGGACCCACTTCTGCGCTTGGCTGCCCGGGCCGGAGCCCGAGGGACCGCTGCGGGGGGCCGGCGTTCCCACCCGGCGCAGCGCTGGAGAGCTCGTGCTGGCATGGCCCCGGTGCAGAGACCTCCTTGGACAAGCTCACGTGTCTCGGGGAAAGGTTCGGATCCATCTTCTCCTCCAGGTTTGGATGTCTCCTCCTCAGGCACTTGGTATTAGGGGTAACAGACACACGGCAAACCCCGAATTCTCTCCTCACGTGGTAGAGCACAGCTTTGAAAAGCTGAGCTTTAAGTGGATAAGGCGCAGCTGCCCGGTAACGGCAGCCGAGCCCAAAGGGCACTCGCCTCGGCAGGAAGAGCAGCTTGGAGCTTTCGCAGGCGCCTGGAAAAGCGGGGACGCAGGGTGCAGGCTGTGCGAGACGCTGAGCCACGTGGGACGGCATGGAACAGGCTTGGGGATTTGGGGGTTTTGGTTGGTTTGGTTTGTTTGTTTTTGTTTTTTTTTAAACTGAGGTGCAGGTTTCTGAGCCGTGCTATCAAAGGTCATATTAGGACCAGGCATCTCCCGTGAGAAAACCGAAAATCTCCTTGTAGGACCAGGCAGCCCTTTGGCGTAAGACAGCCAGACCGAGAGCTCGGCCCCCAAAACACACGCAGCTCGGGGAGGGCAAGGCACAACTGACGCCGATGCAGGGAGCTTAAGAGTTTTGCTGGAAGTTTTGAGTCATGCTCATGGATGTAGGCAAGTACAGCAGCTTAAGCCCTCCCTGGGCTAAGCCCTTTTTCTCTTGTTCAAACAAAAGCTGCAGGCATCACACACAAGGCTCCTTTTGCTCTTTTCCATGTAACGTGCTTTCATATGCTACGCGTTTGCTGTGCTCCAGGTTGCCTGCACAGAACAGGCGTACAGCAAGGGCGACCCAGCAGGACGCACAGCAATGCAGCTAGGGCTCTACAGACCCCAGCATCAAACGCCTCAGGGAAACCCGTCCCCTATGTGCCCACAGAAACAAGAGTTGGGCGAGACAGGGCTCTGGGGTGGATTTAAGCAGGGCTGGACCCGCAGCTCAAGCAGATTGGACCCGCAGGAGCCCAGGGAAGGAAGCTGCTGAGCAGCACCGCCCGGCAGCCACAGCCCCACGTACCATCGCCTGTCTTTGCCGCGTGACGGTACCTGCAGGTGGGTGAGCGACAAGCTGATGGGATGCAGCCGCCGCGGCCGGGGGAGAGCAACCCCCCCAGGCACACAACGCCCGTGCCCGCAGGCAGCACGGGGCGGGCAGGGCTGAGAACCTGCCCCCCACCGCACGTGCCAGCAGCGGCCCCGAGCGGCGCGCCGGCCCTGCCAGGTTGGGCACAACCGCAGGTCTTAGTCACCGTTTTCTGCAAAACCCTTCCTGACCTCAAGTCACTTTGATGAAGAGTTGAAAAACTGATTTCCCCCCCCCCCAACCTGCTTCGGAGCATGACTTACCCGCTCACGCGAGCTACGACCATCACGCACCTGCGGTTCCTGGGCAGGAAGGCCGGGCAGGATTGTCTCCCACGGGGCAGGAGGGGGCTCCCATGGGGCAGGAGGGGGCTCCCACGGGGCAGGAGGGGGCTCCCAGGAGGGGCTCCCACGGGGCAGGCTGGCACGCTGTGCTCTCCCCCCCGCCTGGCTGGAGCCGCTCTCTCAGCAAAGCGCTCGATCCTTGCGCACGGGGGGGTCCTCTCCTGCGCTCACCCCACCGGCCTGCGCCGCTTCGTTAACGAGCACACAAGGCACAACAGCCACACGCACCGGCCCACGGAACCAGGGGCTGCGAGTCCCTTCGCTTCTTACCCCCTGGGGAGAGGCAGTTTGGGGGCCAGAAACCTCTTCAGCAGCTCCCAGGAGCGCGGGACTGTTAATGATTTACCTGGCAGGGCTGTGAGCAGTACCTGGCAAGAGCCCGTGTGGTTATGGCCTGGCCTGCCCTTCCTGCCTCTGGCTGCACAACCAAATCAACTCGCGGGCGGACGGGAGAAATTAATGCTCCTCTTAGTTTGCTTACCCCATCCTGCTTTAAAAAAAAACCATTTTTTATATATATATACACACACGCACATATATACACACACAGACTATAAACCTATGCCCAGAGTAGCTCCCCTGTGCGTATACACGTGTGTATGTATATACACAACTATATATTAAAAAACCCAGAAGCACACAGATGAGCTCCTGCAGGCACAGATGACTGCTGCCCCACTTGCTGGCAGCCTGGCCAGCTTTTTTTGGCAGGGGGAGGAAACAAAAACAACCAACCAACAGACAAGAGACTAGCCACAAGCCTGAGTGCCACATTTAAAAAAAAAAAAAAAATAAGTAAGAATCCCCCCAAGCCGTACTTTAGCTCTTACTGTATCCGAGTCCTTCTGCTGGCTTCCAGAGGGCAGCCCCCGGCCCTTCACCAGCCCTCGAACGCGCCTGGTAACCGAAACGGGTCCAGCCAGAGCCGGAGCCCCGCTCCCCTCGGGAACAGGGCAGCACCGACAGCGCCCAACTTCTGCTCTTGGCAGACGCCAGCCAGGGGCGATGCTCGCGGCGAGGGAGGCAGCAGCCAGGCCCCCGTGAGGGTGCCGACCCCTGCGCCGCCTCGGCAGAGCGGCTCCCGGGCGCGAGGCTCCCGCCGGCGTCTCCTTCGCGAGCCCAACTTCCTCGCAGTTACAAGTTGCCTCTCAACTTCCCCGTGCCCGCGGCGTCGTGCCAGGCTTCGCCGCGCCCCACGCCCCGCCGCTCGCCAGCCCTGCGCGGGGGGCGCCGGGGAAGGACGAGCCGCAGCGGTGAGCGTGCACCGGGGGCAGGCAGGCCCGTGTCCCCGCCGCTGCCGGCCGCGCTGGCTTGCCCCGCCGAGTGCGTCAGCAGCCGGGGAGAGGAGGAGATGGAGGAGGAGGAGGAGGAGGAGGAGAAGGAGGAGGAGGAGGAGGAGGGACGGGAGCACCAGCCCGGCCAGAGGGATGCCGCTCCCCAGGGCGGCTGGTGTAACGCCTCGCGGCAGCGCCGGGCTTTACCGGCAACGGAACAGCTAAACGGCGGGGGGGGGGGATAAAATTATCGTATAAACTCAGGCCTATTCATTCTTAATGTGTGCGAGCAGCCCAGAGCAAAGCCCTGCACTGGTATCACTTGAAAGACTCGGGATAATGCTGTGAAGCTGAAGGAGTCAGGGCTGGGAGGAAGGATTCACTTTTCCAATATATATAAATACCAGATGTTCAGTCCTACCCTATAAGGAAAAAAAAAAAAAAACCCCAAACCAAAAACCCCCAAACAAACAAAAAACACCCCCCCCCCCGCAACAACAACAACAACAATCACATTTCACCACATTAAAAAGAAAGCGAAACAAAATCCTCAACCTTTCAGTGAAGTTTTTGGCTACATCCCACGGCTGCCACCGGCAGCATCCCCGTCCCCAGGGCCGCCCCCAGCCTTCATCCCACGCGCCAGCTCGGACCGGCCGCACCCCAACGGAGGCGGCACAGAAGCGCGGTGGAGACGAGCAGGGAGGGACAGCCCGAGCGTCCCCGGTGAGCAGGAGAGCAGCAGAGGACGTCGCTGGCCGCCCACCACGGGCCGGCGGGGAGCTCCACGGCCCTGAGCACAAAGCCAGGACACAGAGCAGACCGAAGCCACGTGCTGGAGAGGCTGACGGGACGAGCAGTGCTGGCGGAGCGTTTTCCAGCAGCTTTCAGGAGAGCACGGACTCTACGCCGTCCATTGGCCGCTGGAAGCGAAAGCGATGCCATCCAGAGCGAAGCCAGAGGCGCGTGAGGTGGCCTGCTTCCACTCCAGGGGTGCAGCAACGGGGGGCGAAGGCAGACGCCAGCTTTAACAAACCGCGGCGTCGGGCTTTCTGAACTCCACCCCAGGAGAGGGAGCCGGCTGCCAGTGATACCAAAGAATCTGCCCAGCCCCATCAGAGAAGAACAGGGTGGAAAACGTCATCCTCAGAAGCCACACACAGAAATCCCTCCGTTCTAATCTTGTCATGTGGAAAATAAGTATTTCTAAGGAGCAGTTGGTTTGGTTCTTTTTAATAGATCCCTGCCCCTGAGCATGGCCCACCCATCCTTGTTCCTAACACCTGTAGACAGCCAGGTACCAAATGCGACGTGTTCACCACCAGCTCCCCCACAAAGTCCAGAAGCCAAAAAAGTCCACGGGTTTGTCACTGCCCTTCCAACACTGGTGAGGAGAGGGGTGGGGAGAAGGCTCTGGTGAAGGACTCTGAACACCAAGCTGTCCGTCTGCAAGCACCAATCCGAGCAGAACCCAGTGAGCATCTCGTGTCAGTGTGCCCCGCCAATTCCCCTGCCCGTAATTAATTTTAAGAAGTCTTTTGTCTTAAAGATCAACAAGAAAAGTACTTCGCTTAAATGGTCCAACTTGTCCCTTTCTCAAATAACTTTTTCCCTAATTTAAGAATTAAAAAGCCCACAGGCTCATTCTTCTTTCCCTGCCAATCATCACTGACATGGGAGCTGGCAGACCCCAGCTCAAGCGGGCCGACCAGATTTCCTTTTTCACGGCTCTCAGGAAGGATTTGGACAGCTAGGCTGTACCTCCAGCAGGCCGCAGAGTCCAGACCCAGCCAGTCTATTTTATTTTACATCTGAGGAGAGATGAGAAGCGTGGATGAGCCACTAGCACGCTCCTATGCCTTTTTCCAGCAGTCTTTTAGTAACCGAGCTCCGTAACGCTCAACAGCCGCATCTGCCCAAGCTTGCCCTGCTTTCGAGGAGGAATGCTGGAGGAGAACGGGTAATTACTCATTACCTAAAGTTTTCTTAGATGTAATTCAATCGATACCAATTCTGTAAATTCCTCCCACTGAGCATATATATGAGGAATCAAAGGACTAATTAGAAGACACGCTACAGGCTGTGGATTCCTCGTTATGTAGACGACACTCATGTCTACTTTCGGCCAACAGACACCTCATGGGACAGCAGAGATTACCTGGTGATGACAGAGGCAAAGTTAATAACTCACCTCTGACAATAAATGCGTTCATCTTTGAGAAAAAGCGCTCTTTTATTTCTCCAGCAGATCTTACCTTGGCCGCCTTCCCCCTCAGCGACGGACGACTGTACGGGTTCAGTGACCTCGAGGCAGGTAACGAAGGCAGCCCTGTTCTCCCACGGGTGAGGTGTGGCCAGAAGGGAGAAGAGACAACAGTTTGACGAGTATTACAGGTAATTAAAAGTGAGCTTCGGGAACACCTTTTCAACATGTTTAATTAGCATAATTTGAATATTGCATGTGTCCAGGCAGATACAACTGAATACCCTGTAAAGCCCTAAACAAATGAAAAGACAGACACTTACTGAACTTGCCCGAAGTACTTGCCAAGGGGGTTGGGCTTGGGTTTTTTCCCCTCCTACACACTTCAGCCAGGACATATTTAGCCTAAGGGCTAACAGGGAGGACAGCCTGAACCGATTACATCATTTTCTTTCTATAGGACTGAATATCTGGGAGCACTGCTCTCAGTTAAGTGGCTGTTGCTCTAATTCCCACATCGTGCTTCAGTAAGAGGATGACGATCGCCTCAGAAATGCCTGGAGAAGAGAGGCAGCCACCGAGCGCCGACCTGTTTGCTTCTCTCCTGATCAGGACACAGCACTGGATCTGAGGTCGACTGATGGCACTGCAGAGCAATAGCTACTGCCGAGCTTCCGCGCCGAGGTTTCTCGGTAACTCAAGCACCACATGCACTGGCAAGAGAGCATCCTTCCAAAAGCCGTGCTGGGGAAAGGTCTTCCTTGCCTTGGCAGCTTAAATCCACATCAGAAAAAGTCAGAGCAAGCAGATTATATCGAGTCACCTTTTCCCCTGCCCATCAGTAAAGAAACTACGTACTAGCAGATGAAATCCAGCACTGAAGGAGGGAAATAAAGCCTAGCGCAAGTAAAAAAACCCTGCTCGTTCACCCCACCAAGCCAACTCATCCCCGAGGCCCAAGCACCACAACCCAAATGAAGAAAAATAGCAACGATGCTACCTCCAACCGAGCCGCAGGGCTGAGAAACAAAAAGCATGAAGATGTAAAAAATGGTTTGGTGTAAAAAGAGGAAGGAAGATAAGGCAGAGATAAGAAATAAGTAAAAATAAAGTTTAAAAACAACTGATACACACAGGGCAGCTCTACTTCCTCCCACCTCTGGACACGCCATAAAATAGGTGACAACTTGTAAAGCGATGCGTTTCCCTCTCCTTAAGGTCGCCAGCAGCTCTCCTTCCAAGGCAAGGCTCTAAGGGAAGAACCGCACGCTTTCTGCCTACGGGACCCACCAGGGAGGCACGTGGCTCGCTGGGCTACCAAGGACCGCCACCAGCACAAGAGTGGGGATGAGTTCAAAGACTGATACCGATTCCTAGGATCAGCACCTACCAGAGAGGACACATTCACACTGCTTCACGAGTGTATAAATCCATATGTCCACCACATGTATCCCAAAAACCTTTCAAGCATTTTTTTTGGTCTTTTTTTTCTTTCAAGTAACCTGACTCTGGTCACCGATGTATCAGATAAAGTGCGCTGCAGGAGCATTAAAAAGCTACTCTGACCTCCGTCTGCTACAAGGCACTTTAAAACGCAGCTCGAGGACAAGGGGGTTTTTTAATTATCCGCAATATGTAGCCCATTCTCTTCCCAGCGAAGCCGTTTGGTCTTAGCCAGGATGTGAGTGCCTGCTCACCTGAAAGGAGCATCGGCTGTCGCACTGCCTGGCTCCGAGCTGCAAGCATCAAACCCTCGCAGGGTTTAGTACCGGAGATCACTGAACCACCCCAGCCACTCCAAACCTGCTGCTTTTACTCTTTCAGCACTTTCACCCCCGAACAAGTGACCTAGTTCATACAAACTCACCATGCAATCCGTAACGCCCATCTCTCCAGAGATTGTCATTCTTTACACCAAGCTTTTTATTTCTTCCAGCTCCAAGCTGGGGTTTTTTTAACCACTTCTCTTAAGCTAAATGTCCTTGTAAAGACAACACAAAATCCAGGACTTGGCTAAGTTCTGAACAACTCTGGCAGAGACCTTTCAGCACATCTTCTTTGTGATCCAAAAATGAAGCACTTTGCATCTTTAATAAAAAAAATGCTGGTTGCTAAACCAAACCTGTTGTGGCCATCACCACTCCGCCCAGTCTTCCGAGGGGTTTCAGCCAGCAAATGCCTGTATTCCTGTTTGATGTTAACACAGGATTTGGAACAGGCCAGTAGCTAAAAAAACAAAACACCAAACCAAAAAACTACACACACAGAGTGAACACCGCCCCAATCTATCATCTTTCCTATTGAGAAATAACCTGAAACTTCATTATTACATCCATATGATAATAACTGTTATTACTACATCTGTATTACAGCATTAGCAGCCATTACAACTTCTTACATGCAAGGCTGTTACGAACGGCCGGCCGCTTTTGAGACTGAAAAAATGTCATTAAATTTACCTTAATAGGGTTCTGATATATACTAGAAACATTAAAAGGCTGACTTTAAAAATCTATCAAGTATTTATTAAAATAACTTCCAGAAATGCCAGGTTAAGTGTTGAGGTGTATCAAAGGCAAAGGGTGGTTCTGGAGTACTGATGTACTCATCAGCTCCCGCAATTAAGTTTCCAGAGAGGAATGCTGTGTCATACGACGTGTGACTCACGGAGTAATGTCCAGAGGAAACCACGCTTCTCTTTCCTGTCCTATAAAAAGCTCAACCTGCTTTAAGTTGGACCAAGCTACCTGAACAAAAATCTCTCCTCCAACAAAGGAGCCAATTTCAGCATTGCTTGCTTGAGCACGCGTGCAAGGACGAAGGTGTATTTTGAATTGCTTCTGAAGAGGTTGATCACACAACCTGCCAGCAGACCAGGGCCTCTGGAAACTCAGCTGAAAACGTCCCCTGCTCCTCCTTCAGAAGCCAATTAAGAAATACGCGGTACTGGTGTAGTTGAACACGTGTTTGTACTTGGACCTCGCATCGGTTTTGCAACCTCGCAACGCTTTGGCTGGCTGACCTGTTCCTGGGCAGCTCCCAGCTCACGCCCCTTCTGCATCTGACCCCACGCAGTCCCGGGACTCCACCACCTTGCAACAGCGCCGAGGGATCGCAGGCGCCCGTGCAGCATGTGCGCCCCGCACCCTGGGCACTTGCCGTGACTGAGAACAGTAAAAAGGGTGGCAGAAACACCAGTGGGATCCCCACACATCCTGGAGGTCTGCCAGGACACGGGACCTTTTGCTGCCGATGAAGCGAGCCTCCACGCCACTCGTGCTGCCCCAGCCACGCAGGCTGGAGTTCTCGCCTAACTGGTGTCGTCTTTGTAAAGGGATCAAATCGGTCCTTATGCTCGTCCTTTGCCAGCCTGCCCAGCAATCCCTACACTAAAACAGCGAGGTTTGATCTTGTACTAATGCTGGTCTCCACGCCAAGGAGGGGCAGAGCCAGGGAGACTCGGCCATTTCCTCCCATTGCCTCTATTCTTCAGCAGCAGCACTGCACCCTTCTGCAAACATCAGCTCCACGCTCTTGCTTGTCAAAGGAGTTTCTTGTTAACCTGAAAGACCTAAAACAAGCCAATATCTTCCAGTAAAAGCAAAATTAGCATCTAAAAAAAAAAAAACAAACCACCAACCAAAAACACACCAAAAAACCTACAAACCCACATGATCGTGTTCCATGCTAGAGGTCAACGACAGGGCTCCTCTGCGGGGAGGGGGCTTTTTCCTGTTAAACATAAACTAACCCAGTCTCCACATCCTGAGTATTTGTTTGCATGTCCTCAGAGCCACACAGAATACAGACCAGCGAGAAAGCCAACTCCTTAATCTGCGATGTATTTTTGCGGCACCTCAGCGGGGCGGTCAATCACCCCGAAGGCAGGACCTCCGCCTGCTGTTCGTGCCACCAGCACCCCCCCTCCCGCGCCCGCACAGCCGCCGGCGGACCCCACTCGGACTCTGGCGACAAAACCCCAGCCAGCTGCCGGTTAATCCCGGCCTCCGCCTCCCTTTTTTCCTATGTAACTGAAAGTAAATATTCCCAGGTTAAGCGGCACTGACTCAGCCGTACCCACCTATCCGATGCCTTACTCATTAATAAGCACGATGCGGATTAATGCTGCACATAAGGGGTTCGAATATCCACCTCCTGCATCCCAAGGGCCAAGGGAACACCACGATGGCAGCGGGAAGGCGCTGTGTGCGCGGGCTGCAGGGTGCTGCGTTCCCGACACCACCGCCGCGCTACATGGGGCGAGCCGTGCGATCCCATCAGCGCAGCCCTGTCCTGGGACCTCCTCCGCACGGCGAGTGCCGCCAGCTCGCCTGGGCTCAGAGGGCGGCCAGAGGAGTTCGGAGCAGTGACGAAGGAGGAAGGGTGCTCAGGAAGCCCGAGCCATCAATCACCAAAGGCTGGAGGGGCTTAGTGGGGAAGCAAGTCTATGCGATCCTTTACGCTCCTCCCAAAAAAGGGGGAACACGCGGCAATGCTGCCACAGCACGGGCTGGTTTGGGTGTGACTCAAAACCTGACTGTGCTTCTCTCTCTACCAACGATCGAAGAGCAATAAAAATGTTTCCCAGTCCCTATTTTCAGGCACTGGCCTGTTAGTCCTTGACCTCTGACGCATACGAGAAACAAGAAAGGATGAAGACCAAAGCTTTGTGCCCCAGGCCCGGGGGCTCGGCCGCCCCATGAGGCAAGCACGTCACCTTTCCTGCGGGAAGCACCACTCGTGCTGCAGAAGCAAAGGGCATGTTCACAGGATGCAAAACATGGAAAATATGAGGGATGCTGTTACATCAAAAGTAATGAAACACCAGCACTACCTTCCACCCCAATCTGCCTGTTTAAAGGTGGGACCTTGGGTTCATCTACGGGCCTTACAGACTGGGCAGCCGTTTCCTCTAGCCCAATTTATTCCTGCAGGAAGCACAAGCGTCAGTTCTGGTTAAGCATCAGAAATGACAGCCTGGTCCCTTCTGCCAGGGCCGTGAAAACTCTGCTTCCTAGCACACGTATTCCCCCCAAAATTCAGCATTTACCGAAACCCTAATTCGTGATGTTTCTTACACAAACGCTTTCCTACAAGCGCCTGCACTTGCGTCTTTGACTACAACGCCGAGCACTAACTTGCTCAGGGACCTGAAGGACCTTCGTCCTGCCCCCACCAAAGCCAAGTCTCAGCAGCTTTGACCACAAAAGGCACTGTGCACCCCAGGCAGAAGCCGAAGCCTGTATTTTCCGGCACATTTTGAGTTCTGCTCAAGTGCAGCATCAGACGAGGCTTGATGCGTACCAACGTCTGAATTTCCTAGGGAGTCAGGTTCTTCAGAAGGATGAACGCGCATCGGTTTGATTTGAAGAGGAGGAGAAAGGAACACTTGATCTCGCACGTTTAGGTTTGGCTCAGATGGAGGTTTCTTCCAAAGCAAACACTCCTGCAGCGTCACAGGGTGTATATATAGACACAGACCAGGGGAGGAGGAGGAGGAGCTGCAGCCCTTCTGGAGATATTCAGTTACATTAGGGAAGACGCAAGTAGGGGAGAATACGAGACAGAAATAGAGTCTGTGTTTTTCTAAAGCTATATGCACAACGTTGACTCAGACACTGAAGCCAGGTTGAACGATCCAAGATAAATATTGCATCCCTCCAGTAAGAGGGAGCTTCTCCCATGTTCCAGGCTTTTGCCAGGAGACGTGCTGTTTCTGCTCGGGCAAGGCCGCCGTCCTGGCAGTTCACACACGTTTCTGCATGTCCGACTAAGCGTCAGGGAAGCCACCTTCACTCACACCTGAAGGCATCTGTGCAGACGTGAGAGCGCCTGCAGGGCGTTACGGGGAAAGCTCTCACACCGTTTCTGGGAACCCGTCACCCTTGGGTGCCGCTGCAGCGCCCGCACACCACGGCACGCAGCACCGGGGACGGGCAGCAGGTCTGCCTGCTCTTGCAGGGCTACAGTCTCTGTGATCACAGAGACACGGTGGGACACATCACGCAACTGGATGAGCATCTGGATGCACCCAGGCTCTTTAGGAAGGACAGGAGCTCATGGGGGACCTTCACCACCTTGATATCTGCCGGAGAGACAACACCACTTGGCAGAAGCAATCGAGGAGGCTCCTGGAGTGCACTGATGACAATGACATTTTCCTAACACAGGTGATCAAGGAGCCAACACAGGGAGGTGCTCTGCTGGACCTCATACTTACAAACAAGAGAGAACCGGTCAGGGATGCGAAGGTCAGGGCAGCCTTGGCTCCAGTGACCATGAGATGGTGGAGTTCAGGACCCTGAGAGGAGGGAGCAGGGAAAAAAAGCTGTATCACAGCCCTGGCCTTCAGGAGAGCAGACTTCAGCATCTTCAGGGATGCACTTGAAGAATCCCATGGGATACAGCGTTGGAGAGAAGAGGTGTCCAGAAGAACCAGTTGATATTAAAGGGTCACCTCCTCCGAGCTGAAGAATGGTCCATCCCAACAAGCAGGTAATCAAGGTGAGGTGGCACGAGGCCTACAAGGAGGAGCAAGGAGCTCCTGACCAAACCCATGAGCAAACGAAGTGCAGCAGCAGGGGTAAGGAGACCCAGGAGGGATCCAGGAACATCGTCTGATCACTCTGGGATGGGGGTAAGAGAGCCAAAGCCCATCTGGAGCTGACTCCAGCAAGGGATGTGAAGGGCAACTGCGAGACCTGCCTTCAGGAATCACAGGCCCCTGAAAGTTCAAGGGGAAGTTCAGAACCAGGAGACTCACCCTCAGTGGAAGAGGATCAGGTTAGGGAACGGTAACAGACTGGACATACAGCCCTCCATGGGACGGGACAGCATGGACCCACAAGTGCCGTGGGAGCTGGCTGATGGCACTGCGAGGCCACATGCGATTATCTTTGAATAGTCACGGCAACTGGGAGAGGTTCCTGATGACTGGGGGAAAGCAAATGTCTTCAAGAAGGGCAAGGAAATGGATCTGGGGAACTACAAGCCAGTCAGCCTCACTTCATCCCTGGGAAAGAGCAGGTAATTCTGGAAACCATTTCCAGTCACGTGAAGGAGGAGAGGGTGATCACGAGTAGTCAGCATGGATTTATGAAGAGGGGGGGAAAAAAATCACGCTTCACCAGCCTGACGACCTCCGATGATGAAACAACTGGCTATGTTGTCTGTCTTGACTTTAGTAAGACTTTCAACACCGGCTCTTGTAACATCCTCGGACAAGCCGGCCAAGTACGGACGAGACAAGCGGGCAGGGCGGTGGTCTGGAAACGGGCTGAACAGCCAGGCCCAGGGGGCTGTGATCAGCGAAACAAAGTCCGCTTGGAGGATCGACACTGGTGCTCTACCCATGGGTTGACAGGAGAGCCAGTGCTGTTCAACCTCTTCCTTAACGACCTGGGTGATGTCCAGCGTACCCTCAGCAAGTTCGCTGACGACACAGAACCAGGAGGAGCGGGCGGTACACCAGCCGGCTGCGTTGCCACTTGGATGAACTCTGACAGGCTGGAGCAAAGGGCAGACAGGAGCCTCGTGGTGTTCAAATAAAGGAAAGGCAAAGTCCTTCACCTGAGGAGGAATGACCCCAAGCACCAGGACCGGCTGGGGGCTGAGGGACTGGAAAGCAGCTGTGCGAAGAAGGACCTGTGGTTCTGGACAAGGAGAAGCTACCATGAGCCAGCCACGCGCCCTCACAGCAAAGGCGGCCACCAGCATCCCGGGCTGCGCTGGGAGGAACCCTGCCCGCGGGTGGAGGGAGGTGATCCCCCCCTCGGCTTAGCACCGGGGAGACCACACGTGGAGAGCTGGCTCCAGTCCTGGGCCCCTCCGTGCGAGAGAGACACGGACGTACTGGGGAGTCTGGCAAAGGGACACCAAGGTGACTACACGGCCTGGAGCACCTCTCCTACGAGGAAGGGCCGAGAGAGCTGGCACCGTTCAGCTGGGAGAAGAGAAGGCTCAGGGGGGATTTTAATCAACGTACGCAAATGCCTGCAGGGAGGGTGCAAAGAGGATGGAGCCAGGCTCTTCTCAGTGGTGCCCAGTGACAGGACAAGACAGCACAAACTGCAACACATCGGACCGCAAGAAAGAGCTGGTTTACTGTGAGGGCAGCTGAACGCCACACCGGGCTGCCCAGAGAGATTTTGGAGCCCTCATCCTTGGAGGTACTCAAAACCTGACTGGACACGGTCCTGGGCAACCAGCTGTAGGTGATGCTGCTTGATGAGGGTGGGTCGGACAAGATGACCACCAGAGGTGCCCACCAACCCCAACCTGCTCATGATTCTGCGATCATTTGGCCGGTTCATTTGCGCACCCCAGATACCGTTTATGATGGACACAAGTATTCGGAAGGAGCATCTCAGTCCTGTCTATGGTACCACCCATGGCAGAAGCCCACAACGTCACTGTGCTGACAGATCACCCAGCAGCTCAGCAGAGAACAGCACCACGTGCCCCATCTCACTCCTGAGGCTGGGGTTCGGGTTCCAGTACTCGCTCGCTCACCTTTGCTATGGTTTGGCTCAAACACTGCTTTCTCCACACGACACAGGGGTCAGAGACTGGAACATCAACAGACCAGCCAGGAGGTGTTTCATCACACTGCCTGGTATCATCAGATTCCTTAAATCTCTCCCAGTCTCCATCTCCCTCAAGTTTTGCCACACACACACCCCCCCCTTTTTTTTTTTTAACATAGCCTTTTTGATGAATGCTTTAAAAACAGCCCTCGGCTCCACAAGTGCCCCGTCACCTCTACCAGCCAGAGGAGGATTCTCCTCCTTTACAACAAAGCAGGAGGAGTCAGACACAGATGCCCTTCTAGGCTTGCTAGCTACAATCTTCGTTGCCTTGGCAGATATCTACTTCTTGCTGGTGTAAGAGAAAAGAAGTCTTACAGATTTTAATTTGTCTCTTGGCCTTAAAATCAAAGTTGTAATTCCTTTAAGTCTCTAACGTTCCCTGTTCCCACAGCTGGAGGTGGTCTGGCAAAAAGAGGCCATTGGGGGTCATCAGCAACAGAGAGAAGTACGAAGCTGATCCTACCTACTAAGATTTCTCCCTAAAAAGAAGTTCAGGAACAGGGAAGTCTCCACAGGGAATTCAGGTTTTTGTAGAAAAGCTCGAGATAAAACGTGTTTCTACCCAACAGTTAGCGCGTTTGTCGTGCCTGGTTCTCAGTTTAGCACACCTCCTCCTCCTTCTCCTCCCCTTGCAAACAGAGCAAGCGTGACGGGGGCTGAGCAGGGAGGAGAGCACAGCTAAGGTCCACCAGGACCTAAGGTCCACCAGGACGGCCGCCTCCTTCGTGGCCACAGCACCCACGGTCTCCTGCCCGAGCCAGGAGCAGCCCACACTACAGCTCCTGAGCTGACTCGCTGCAGTGTGTGTTCACAGGGATTTACAGGCCATCCACAGTTCTGGCTACTTGCCATGGGCACTTTTCAATGTTGGCCTTGGGTGCAGTGCTGAGACCCACGGGGAGCCCCCAGGTGCAAAGGACTTCTGGGGGTCACCTAGTCTGGCCCTGCCCCAGGCTGGGCTAGCTCTGAGCTAGCCCAAAGGAACGCTTTCTGGTAAGGCCTCTCTCTAAGCAACACCGTATTTCATCCTGCAGCTAGGGAAGGTTTTTAGGGCCTATTCCATCTGCAGCTGCCAAGCTGGATTTTAGTACAACGCCACAGATGCACGATGAGACAGCCCTGAGACAACATAAAGCCACTGCACTGATCTCCTGGTCTTAACGAGGGCTCAGATTCTCAGCTCGCCTAAAGTTCTGTCTTTAAAAATCCTGCAGCTGTGAAGATGAAAATTAGACCAGCATCCCAAAACACCAAAGCAGCTCATCCTAGCGAGGCTAAGGAGCCCGCTCCTTTACACTCGCAGCACTCTCAGCACACAAGAAGCCCCATTTATATGGTCCTTTTCTCCTGGGCAGCATAAGCTACTGTTTCATACTGAATTAAAACCGATAAAGCAGAACCGACCAAACACAGAAATAACTCCAGAATCCTCTCTGGACTGGCAAGGAAAAGAGAGGCTGCTAATCACAGCCGAACTCATCTCCTCACCGCCGTAAAAGCATTTGCAACTCTGCCTCTGTAACGCGCATGGCACTGGCGTTTTGTTATATCAGGGATTTTGGTTCTCATGGCAGGAGCTGGAGCGGCAGCACCCCCAAACCCCATCTCCCCCGGGAAAGAGTGAAGACAGGTTGTCCTCCATAATCACACCGCTCTTGGTTACCCCCAGTCAATCCATCTGCTGCTTAACCTCCACCGCCAGCGGGAAGCCACCCGATTCGGGCTGTGGGCAACGGGGAGCAGCCTCGGGAGGGACTGCTGTCTGCGTGCAACGCTGCCTTCACGCACAGAGGCGTCTTGCCTCTACATTTGTGTTTCACCTTTTTGATATTCTTGGTACGCTATTTGGGTAAAGAATAGCTCAGATTATTTTTAAGGAGTACTGTGTGACAGGTTTCAGGGCTATTTACCAATTAAAGCAGATGCTGGGTCCAGGCAGAAAGGTTTTGCAGATGGCAACCTGCTTGCAAAGCCCGTTGCCTTGCCCAGCAAGAAAGCACCCACCACTCGGCCCCCACATCTATTTCCCGAGCGGTCCCAAACCAGACAAGCATAACCTCCCACCCAGGGAACACCCTTGTGCCGACACCGAGTGCACAACGATGAACAACACCCCCCCAACATAGCACAGGCAGCCCTTCCACCACGGACTCACCCCACAGGAACCTCGCGACAGCTTTGGGTCGTTCCTCCGTGACAGAAATAACCGCATTGCTTCCTCCAAAGCGCCGTGCAGCACCACAGTGCGACTACCACGGCCACGGCAGCTTTTTCCCCGGGGTAAGAAAGGCTACAGGACTGTGTGATCAATGATGTGGTGAACGGGAGATTTTGGCAGAGACCTACATTCTTTATGGATTGCCTGCAGTAGCAAGACGTTCGCCACAAGCCTCCGCGGCACTGCCCAGCTGCTCTCGCCGTCAGGAGCGCGACCGTCGGCACCGCAGCGGGCCCTACATGCCACCCCACTCGGGAACGGGAAACTGAAGTCTCCCCAGCCATCGTGCACCCCTAGAATGAAGCAGTAAGGAAAGCGCCAGAGCCTCACGGGATCTGCTGGGCCCTGCTGAGGAGCGGTGCTTGCTCAGGGGACTCCAGCACCCAGCACCAGACTGCGGCTTCCCAGGGCGGGTGGGGGTGGGGGAAGACCAAAACCCAAAAGACCAAATAATCTGCATACAGAGTCTCTCCTGCCTGGGCTACTTCAAAAGACATTCTGAGTTTCAGGGATTATTTATTTATTTGTTTTTTTATCACTTTTTAACTTCTTGTACTGGAAGCATTAAATTACACCACAACATCAGACCAGACCATGCAAGAAAGCAATCTTCTTGGGAAGGAAGGAGCCGCGGATTCTCCCAGGAAGTAAGAGTTTCCAATACAAATGCTTCCCCAATATGATAGTTCACAGCGGGCAGCAGAAACCCCTCTCTCTTTGCCTTTTCGTGCTGAAGGCTGCGTGGCTCTAGGAATACAGGGCAGTACCCCACACC
This sequence comes from Butorides virescens, assembly GCA_017310255.1. Taxonomy (NCBI): domain Eukaryota; kingdom Metazoa; phylum Chordata; class Aves; order Pelecaniformes; family Ardeidae; genus Butorides; species Butorides virescens. The sequence continues at coordinate 50,804 of JADKXX010009980.1, forward strand.
AGCACCCTCCGAATAAGCTTGTCCGAGCAAATACCTCCAGGCTCATACAGGCTCCGTCAGCCCCTGCAGAGTGGTTTCATCCATCCAAACTCTCCAGAAGTGTTCAAAAGCTTCTCCTCAAGCCTTAATTGCATCTTCATGCATCAAAACCAGATACACCACTGTGGTGCAACAACAGCTCTCCTGCCCAGGCCCCTCCTTGCCCTCCGACCAGCAGAACTGGCCATAACAAACTCGGCCGAGGCAACGGCCCGAGCCCTGCCGCCCGCAGACCGGCCTGGCCAGCACCACAGCAGCAGCATCAGGCCAGGCTCTGTGCTGCTGGTACTGCCCGCAGATGCTCACCGCAGTGGTACGCGAGATCTTGCCGAGGACTAGAACTAGCCCAAAAGCTCCAGGTAGAAGCACGGATGCCTGAAAAACACGAGGTAGGTCTAGTGGACAGCAGATATGTTTTTCTTTATTTTCCTTCCCATAAAGGCAATTCCTTAGGTGCAACCCAGACATCCTGAGGGGGATGGATACTTACAAGACCAACAGGAAAAAAATAAAATTTAAAAAAAAAAAAACATTGGCCAGTCCCTGGGGCAAGCAGCTGCCTGCAAGGATACGCTTCACTTGTGGCTAGTACTGGGCTGCGGCCAAAAGGCTTTCCCCAGTAATTCTGACCATTGGCCAACGATGTCCAAAAAAAGGAGCGAGAAGCCATATTCCTGGGTGTCACAACTCCGGCACTCTTGGCTGCACCACAGCCTACCGTCTTCCCTTCTTCCAGATGCTCATCAGCCTGAGTAACACATCCTTAATTCAACTCCCTCTCCACAGACTAGTGGAGTGCCCTAAGCTGAACGATGCGTCTCTGTACCTTCTGAAGTCAGACCCTTTGGTTTGAGCCAGATAGCTGCCTGGTATCCTAGCTGCTACGTGGTTTGTTCCACCTGCTTTGCCAACAGGCATTTCCGTGTAAAATAAAAGCTAAATTCCCCTACTGCAAGTCTGCAGGGTGCATAGGAAGGCAAAGCAATGGCAGAGGGTGCCCATGCGAGGGCTTGCCTCTCCCCTTGACCCACAGCTCAGAGAAGGGGCTGGCCTCTGGGGAGACCACCCCCGCCTGCCTGGGTCCAAAGAGCCCCCTCCTCACCCCAGCGCTCCAGAGGGTGACCAGCAGCCCTCGGCCTTTCTAATGCAGGCGCCCTACGCTGCCTCTTCCCTGGCTGCCTCCAGGGCCGTGACCAGGGACACTCTAGCAAGCCCAGGAGCCTACAAGTCCTTACAGGATCTCCACACAGCCATTTCGTAGCTACTCAACTACAGCACCTCCCCAGAGATGCTCAGCAGCAGCCCTACGGGACCAGACGACAGGATACAGTGGTACCCCAGCTTGGACACCTCGAGATCCAAAGGCGCTGGGCACTATTCCCAGTCCCACCACTGCTCCCAGCGCCCACTGTGGCGCTGCCACAAAGAACCATCTCCCAGGGCTGGGGCTGGCAGAGCCGAGCCCTCTGCTCCCGGAGCTTCCCCCTGACACCGTATTTCCTAAACACGGGAAGGGACCATGGCAATGCTCCCCGCAGAGAGGATGTGAGCACAGCCTGAGCTCAGCACTCACAGACCTCATTTCCTCTCTGTGCTGGCGCACGACTTTGTGTTCCCTCTCTGTCAGAGCTGTAGTTTGGTTACTAAGGACACAGCTTGGTTTGTTTTGAGGCTTCCCCCCGCCCTTCAGTTTGTTTGGTTTTTTGTTATTTTTTTTTTAAAAAAAACACATAAACCTACAAACCCATAGCTCCAAACAAAAAGCTACAGCAAAGACCTTCAGAACACAGCAAAAACTTAACTACATCACCAATACCAAAGCCCTTTCTCGCACAGTCGTTCAAACCCGCAGCAGAACCAACAAAGTGCGCTAATCAAACCTCTGCGTGAGCCCAGGCTGTTCGACGCCACGCCAGTTCACAGTTTCCTGACAAGTTACAGCTGTGCGTTGGGGGGAAAAGCCCCACCTGCTCCCGTTTCAGATGCACTTTCTCACTTAGATGTGAAGATCCCTGCAGGAACCGCGTTTGCCGCACACCCCAGGCCCCTCCCCAGCCTCACCTTTTCCAGCCCCCGCTGCAGCCTCCGGTTTCCCCGGGGGAGCACCTTGTTCCCCCCCCCCCAGGTCTCACCCGGGCTAGCAGGGGCACAGTAAGGTCTGGCACAAGGTACTACAGAGGGAACAGCTTACCGTGAGCCCTGTCGGGACAGAGTAAGCGCCGGCAGTCGCAGGCTGGTACGCAGGCAGCAGCAAACCCTGGAGGCGAGAGGCGCACACCAGTCGGACTTTTGCTGGGAAAAAGCAGCAGCTTGACTCGCAAGGTAGCTGGTGGTTTTTAATCTTATCTAGAGGAAGGTATAATCCAATTATCTACCTATTAAATATTCCACGCTTACTTAAAATGATTAAAATGGCAAACAAGTGGTTACAGGGTAGCCGTCTTCTGACCCCGAACCCATGCCCACACAAATATTCCCACCCCCAGAGGATGTTAACCCGCCTTGCCTCTGAACATAGGTGTGATTTTCTGTCCTCAAAGGCAAGCCTGTTATTATTTGTTTTAGTAATATTTAGCTGTGGACTTTACACTCCCAACCTTTCTTTGAGACTCGTTGCTGCTCCCAGCACCGCCACCGCCCGCGCACAGGTCACGTTATTTACAGCGCAGCCTCCCACACCACGCTCGCGTGCCGCTGCCCTCCGTTCCCTCCGCACGCTGCCAGCTCAGCCCCTTCTCTGGAGCACGGCTCCTCCTCCCCTAGCGCCAGGAGAGCCTGGTGGCCGTGGGGCAGGGCTCCTGAGCCTGGTGGCCGTGGGGCAGGGCTCCTGAGCCCGCGCTGCTTCCCGCCGGCATTTGCGAGGCCAACACTGCTATCCCAACGGGACAACAGGGAACTGCACCAAAAAGCATACACACTATTTTTTGCCGCTGACTGGGCTAAAAATCTATCACCAGCAGGTTCTGCTGAACAGATCCTTAATTTTACCTTTTTTGTTAGCAGCCTTTTGTAAATGCAGGAGCTTGCTCAGGAGGTGCGCTCACAGACATTCACAAATGCACTCCCTAACATTAAGATCGTTCTGGCCATCCTCAGAAAGGCACGGCGTTTCTTACGCCGGTAAGGCAATCAGTAACTAAAGGCCAGGCCAAGTGCTTCTTCTGCCTAAGCAGTCTGTGCTTAAATCATCATAATCTATGCAGAAAATGCAGGGGACAAAGTCAAGGATGACTTAAACTCCTGCGCTGCTGCTGCAAACAGGCTTGCCCTCCCCTGCCGTTACAGAAGAGGGATTCCTTCCCCACCCTTGCAGCTGGCCCCAGCAGCCTGTGGTTTGCATTTAACCACGCAGCGCTCCCAACGCAAACACAGAGCTCAGGCTAGCCCGCCGGACGGCGCCTAACTACAAACCGAACAGAAGGCATTGGGCCCCGTCACAACGGGAACGGTGCTTTGCACTAAATTCCTGTTTGGAGCAAAGAGAGGTACGCACCCTGCCCTGGCACAGCTAGGGAGCACAGTGCCCACGCTCACCGGAGGATCCTCGCAGTACTTGCCAGTATCCAGGTGCCCGCACAGATGTCGCGTACCAGGCGACAGCTTCGCAGCCTGTTGAAAAGCAAACATCGTGCAGATCAATCACCCCAAATCCAGGAAGCCCAAAATTGCTCAAGACCGCATCGCTATGCCTCCCTGCACAGCAACGCCACCGTCGCATCCTCTCCCATTCAAAACCAGATTCAAGAATCAGTTGGACACGCCAAAATGAGTCACCCCGGTGCTCCGGTCCCTTAACACAGCGCTCCCGCTGTCCCTGCGCCGAGGGAACCGAAATGCCGTAAGCCCACTCACAGTTGTGGGAACAGCAAATGCAAATCGTACCACACCGCACAACTTCGCCACAGCCTCCCCCAGCACATGTGAGCTACAGGCGAGCAAAACCACCTTCCCCCCCAGAGTAAAATGGGTTTCTGAAAGCTGCTCCCTCCCCTACAGCAAAATCAAACGAGCAGGGCAAAGTTTAGCCAGGCTGGCGTTGCTCTAGCAGGACCTGCACAGCTGTGCTGGAAGGCACTCAGGACAAGGGCCCAGGAGAGTTTGGGAACGGCGTGCAAGAAGCCCCAGGTCTCTCACGGACGTACTACGGCCTGCGTTTAATTAGGCGAGGAGCCCCTGGGTTTGTAACCTGGAGCTTCAGGCTGCCCCACTCACACCACTGCTGCTTTAAGACAACAAAGTTAGCAGTGGACATTTAGGCATAGAAGAGAAAGTGGGTTTAAGTGACACTTCTTTTTTTTTTAAAAAAATTAGATTTCTAAAGAACACCAGCATATCCTGAATGCAAAGATACACTCTCCCAAGAGCTCTTCTCAGGAATATGTCCAGTATTTCTAATTAAGATGCAGCTAGTAACTGCACGCAACAATTAAGGGTTAAAAAACAACTGATGGAGAAGAAAAAAAAAAAAAAAAAAGAAAAAAAAAAAAAAAAGCAAGCATCACCCAGCAAGTTTCCAGCAGCAAAGCCCATGTGAACTGTACGACCTGAATTGCAAGTTTAGCTTTGGTGAGAAAAGAAAGCGTAAAGGGCCCAACCGATGCTTCCTGCGTTGAGAAGCTGGGGTGGGGAGCCGAGCAGCCGGGGTGGGGAGCCGAGCAGCCGGGGTGGGGAGCCGCTCGTCTGCCGGGCTCGGTGGGGCTGTGGGGTTTGGTGTGGAGCGGGGTTGGTGCCGCGTTGTTGGTTGCCACGGTTTTTGTTTGGTTTTAAAGGACAGTCCGGGTTACCACCTGCAAATAGTTTGATAGTGTGAAAACCCCACATCCCAACGTTCACCTACTGGTGAGCAAAGCAAATCCCGTCCCCAGTCAGGTGGTTCTATCTGGTAGCAAAGCACAGGAGCTAAAAACGAAAGGAAGGGAGAGTTACCATGGGATACCAAGATGCGTCACTTCTCTTGGCTCTCTTGGCGCCACGTGACACCTCAGCCGTGAGTGAGGAACTCAGCAGATGGGATAAAAAAAAAATAATGTAAAAAGGTCTCTAGATTACAGCAAAGTTTAGGCTTTTAAATCCAATTTGCTAACTGCTTATGGCTACGGACATACAGGCAAACGATATTTACCTATAAACCAAGCTATCTACTTACAAATCTATGGCCACTGTGCAATAAATATACGTTCTCCCTTCCAACAGCCATCATCTACACTTTTTCAGTTCCTCACAGTAAATTTAGTCCAAGCACGTTCAGAAACCCTGCCCTCGCTATCTTCAGGAGGAGCCACCGCTGCCTGGGCGAGGCAGCAAAGCGGGTCAGCGGTCGCTACCTTGCTCGGAAACACAGAAGCAGCCACCCCACAGCAGCGGCCACGAGCAGTCGGAGTTCAGGAGAGATCAGACGAGGGATAAATCACTTGGAACTCACTCCCAAAGTTACCACGCAGGTCACCAAATCCACGCCTTGGGATGGAGCCCAGGGAACCAAGACTCTCTTATTTTCCCAGGTATCGCTGTTTAGCAGGGCGCCGCCGCACGAGCTGACCCCACCCCATGCTTACCTATACTTTGATTTCCACCCCACTCCACTCAGCCCAGCATAAATTCTTTAACCATCTCCTGCTCCGAGTCTTTCTTCTCCACACAAAATCGCAGAGTGGTTCAATGTTTGATTCCCACTCCCCCCCCCCCCCCCCCCCCCCCCCCCCCCCGGCGTCCCTCTTTTTTTCCCCCCCCCCCCCCCCCCCCCCCCTTTTACAGCTGGCAATTCCTTTCTGGCACATCAGAACAGCTCTGATTCAAAGGACATCATTCCACCTCCATCCCCCTCCACCTCCCAAAGCCTCCCAACACCCCCACGCTGCCGAACGCCAGAGTCCCCAGGGAAATTCGGTCCTTCCGCACGCCAGCCAAGCAAAGCACCTCTCCGTAGTAAGAAGCGCTGCGCAGCGTGGCAAACCTTCACCCTCCAAGCCACCCCGGTGCCACCCCAGAGTTCCAGCCCTACCCAAACACTACCTCACGCTGAAACGGAGCTTGCGGGGAAATACTGACGGCCGTCTGTCTCCAGCGCATCCCAGCAGGCTGCCCGTCAGCCCAGGCCCCGGCTGGCAAGCTGCCGCCCCAGCCACCCAGCCATGGGCACCCCCGGCAGCTCCAGGCTGCAGCACTTCGGTAAGGTAGCACAGCAAATTACCCAAGACAACTGCTGCTATAATCTGCTCTCTCAAACACCAACTTTTTATCACCTGAATCATTCGCTACTATGGGCCTGTTTCCCATTAGCTACCAAAAATATGAATAATACAGAAGCCAAGAAATCCCACATTTAATCTGCTACTCCAACTTGTAGCCCCTGTGTTAGCACACATCCATGCGACACGGCATTTGCAGACAGCTGAGCGCTATTTATTACCTACTTAGAAAGTGAAGTTTCACATTTCTGCAACAAGTTTGGCACGGATGGTGTTACCTTCCTCCCAGCGCTGCTTTAATAACCAGCCCCTCAGCCAGGAGATGCTGCCTTTCGTAGCCATGGCCAGCTTTTACCCAGCCCTCCTTTGAACCTCCAACCTCCCTGCAGCATCCTGCGGCAGGGGATACCGCGGCACAGCCCTGCACCACCGAAAGAAAAGCTTTCCCTGTTTGAAGGTTGCTGCTTCCTTGTTTTCTTTGACGCCGTTGTTTTGAATGGGGAGGGCCTGGGCACAGTCATCCTCTGCTCACGCTTTTTGTAACGTTCCTCTTCCCGCTTCCTCCGCTCACAATCAGTCCTTCTCCACGCTAAAGAGTCAAAGTTTATTTATGTACCTCCTTCTACACCACAGCTGCCCTGCACCCTTGATTACCTTCAGCATCCTTTGCTGAACCTTTTTCTTTTCGGAGATGGAGGACCAGCTGGCATTCAAGACACAGGGAATCGTGGAGAAAGTGGTTTGGTTTTCTTCTTCTTCTGGTTGTTGGTTTGTTTTTTGTTTGTTTGGGGTTTTTTTTGTTTGGTTTGTTTTGGTTGTTTCTTTTTCTTTTTTTTTTTTACAGTAGCTTGTTGTTTCTCCACCCCCTTCACTAATAACATTCATTCATTTACTACTTTGACTTTACAACTATTTTCAGTGTATGGATCTCCAAATTAAAAAAGCAGCCCCCCAAGAGCAGAACAAATCCCAAACTGATAATGGGTTTGCATCACGCCAGGGTTGCACAAACAAACTTTAAGTTTCAGAGACAGGAGAGGGCCCGGAAAGTGCAGTCATCTCCTTATCTCCCACAGCGGCTCTTCCCAAAACTCTGTTTCGAGCAGAGCAGCAGAGCAAGGCATCGATGGCATCCCTGTGGGGGCACGAGGAAGCCTTCCTCCAGCCCCTCGCTTCCTTCTGCTGCTCGGGTGCAGCTCAGGAGCCCCCCACTCCTTTTACACGTCCCAGCCCAGGGCCCCCCCCGCTCCTGCCAAGCACCCCGACCCCCCCGTCCTGCTCCGAGGCAGGGCAGCATCCCCCCTCCCGGCACCGGCGTGGGGGCTCGCTGCACAAGCCGCTCAGCGGGCAGCACGTGCGCCCCCACCGCCCCACAGCGCGTCCTGGGGCAGCAGGAGCCAAAGCACCCGCGCCCCAAAGCCCAAAGAGCAGGGAGGAGAGGGCGGGGGGGAAGGGAGCGTGGGTCTCGCATTCGGAGCCGGCAAGCCTGAATTCAGAACCCACAGGCTCCGTATCGAACAAGTAGAACTTGCATCTCAAGGTGCTAGTGCTTTGAAAAAGAGAAATACATATACACTTTGGTCACCTGTATTTATTATTTCCTGCTGCAGTACCAGCAAAATGACCTCTACTGAGGCACCCAGAAAAAACCCTGCTTTTTTATTAGTAACCAATTGCTGGTTTACAGCTTCCCTGACCTTGTACCACATACCAGACTCCTTACCTCACCCATGCTCAACATACGCTCGTTTCCCCTTTTCATGTGGAAATAGAGCACCCAACACTGTCTGGTCATTAATAACCACAGAACACCGAGGGGCACGGCTGTATCCCGAAACTCCTGCCCAGCACGCAGATTCTTCTTGCTGGTTTTCAGCACCTTGAACTCCTCCCGACACAGAATGACAATACAGATTTGCTTTATACATTTTCACTCCATCCCAAATTACCATAGAGAAGCAGACACTGGCTGAACAGAAGAATTTTCCAGCTAAAACTAAAGAATCTGTGCAGAAACATTAAAAAAAAAAAAAAAAAATCCTTACTCAGGCATTTTTCTGACAAACAATGGAATTACAAATGCCCAGCGAAAGAACTTCCAATGGACTTGATGATCTTAAAGGTCTCTTCCAACCTAAAGGATTTGATGGTTCTGTGATTCTGTGACTGCTGCAGGGACGACACATCTTGCAGAAGCAAGGAGCAGCAGGACGCAGGCAAAAATTTGCTGGTTATGTAAGTTCACGTAAAGAACCAACCTCTTAAGTCTTTTGTCTCACCCTTGCAAGGCTGGGGGCTAAGAATAAAGCTCTTCCTTGGGACAGGCTGCCAGGCTCTCCTACTGCCCCGCTTTGGATGCTGCTTAGAATCGACGGGAAGGATGGATTGATCCTGGTTGTGATGATAGCTGGGCTTCCACTCAAGGGAGCACCCAGCAGCCCACCTAGAGAGGAAAGAGAATCAACAGGTCCAGGAAGGGACTTCCTTGGGTACTCCACCTGGAATTTCAGGCTTCGCTTGTAAAATCCACGTTAGATGAATGTGGTCTGTGAAACAGCGCTGCTTTGCTGGAGGCCACTCCTCAGGCATTCAGGCTGCTGACGCTCTGTTCCCTTTTTTGCAGCGAGCCACTTTCTAGACCATTTCTCCATCCAGTTCCCACACGGTACAGGGACGCGCTCCCGCCCACCCAGTAGGAACTCCTGCACAGGACACACGCCCACTGGCATGAGATTCTGAGACTCACATCTCCTTACAGCAAGGTGTCAAACCTTGCAGTACCTGCGTAACCCTGTCCAACTCTTCACCAAACGGACCGCCATCCTGAAAGGCCTCGGCTGTTTCACCGATACCCAACATACGTATTTCAGTGTAAGCGTTCGCTCGTGCTGCCTCTTTGTGAGCAGTAACATTTCGGCTGTCAGCATCATCTTCCTCCAGTGCCCGCTCTTCATCCAGGTCAAATCAAGCCAAACAAGGGTGAGGGACAGGACAAGAGAAATAAGACAGTTTGCCAAGGTGGGTATTAAATGATGTGCAAATGTTCTCCAAAGCAACAGAGAGAAAAGCCTGGATGACGGGGTGTTACCGCATTGTCACTCCCCCTCCGCTCCCCCTTTAGACCCCCCCTTATTCCGAACTCCTCCGGGGCACTCTTTCTGTTCCAAGCTCAGCAAAACTCACATTTTCATCTCAGCCTCTGGGCAGCCCTGCTGCCACTGCAGAGCCTCAAGGAGACAACTGGAAATCCAGTAAAACTACACCATGCTTGGTCTTCCCCTCCAGAGGAAGACGAGTTTGCCGAAGCCTGACCGCTGCGCTAGAACCTGCGGAGAGGAGCTCCCTTTCCTTACCCCCCCCCCCGACACACGCGGTGCGTACCGTGACAGGAGCAGCAGGCTGACAGCTCAGTCCCAGGCCAGCGGTGGGACCTCGCACCGTGCTCAGAGGGAGGCACTGCTCATGGAACACCGTTTTTCGGACAACCCTACACCACGCCGAACTACACAGTACCCAAACGACGCCGATTTAAGAGCACTCAATTCACAGCGCCGCAGGTATCGCATCGTCGTAGGACGACCAACATCAGAGCTCTTGAATTAACAAGTTGCAACAGCAACCCAGATGACCCGTATTTGGTTTCCCTGGAAGTTTAAGATGGCAACCCTAGAAATCATTAATTTAAGAGCTAAAGTTTGATTTGGGTCTGGACTAGTAGTTAGCAATACTCGTTGCGCAGGGGAAAGGCTCAGAATAAGGTTCCCTAATTAAGGCACTGCTTTACAGTGGAGAAATACAAATAATGAGGATCTGCTGTTGCCCCCTTGACTTTTGGCTAGGCAAGTGGTGTGCAGCCAGGGGTGCACCCGAGTTGTGAAGCCGAGCGCACAACGCATCTCCCCCTGCCCGCAGGACTTAGCTCACTTTCCTCAAGGCTGCTGCAGCTGTGTGAGTGAGCGCTAAAATCCTATCTGGTATACGTTCTGCTAAATCCTACAGAACGTCGCCAAGGGAAAGTCACAACAATTTCAAGCTCCTTATCCTTGTGATACACTCCTTTATTTCATAACTTTAACATAGCATTCACCGTAGGTGACGTTATTGGAATTTGACGAGGGAGCCATCCATTCATTATAAAAACTTTCTCGACAGAATGCTTTGGGAAAATCTTGAGTGGGGCAGGCATGAAATCAGTGTATTTTCACGCACCACTTGCAATTTTGCGATTATAATATTCATGGCTAAGTGTCTTAGAATACTGCATGCAATTTACCTGGGCAAACCAGAGCAAGTCAATGCACTTGAAGAACCCAGCCTCGGCTCGATGATGTTACCACCTTGCTACCGAGCCTGACAGCTAACTGGGAGGTGATGCTTCAGAGCTGCGCAGTGATTTGATGACAGAGCTGTCCTCCTGCTTCGACAGACCTGCCCATAGCATTAGTCCTTAGGGGTTACGAACAGAGCGCTCACATGTTGGCTTGGAGCAAGCTGACATCCTCACAAAGCACAAGCACAACCTTGTGCTGAGTATTATTGGAGTATGAGAAAAATCATTTAGAGAAATAGCAGCTACAACATAGCTACTTGCCTCATCTCCTTTGTAAACAGCTTTTAAACTGCCAGGTACGGCTGTGATTAAGGAGCAGCCGGAGATGAGACGAGAGCGCCTCGTAACTGCTGACAGGTAGGTTTATTTGAGCTTCAGCACAGGCATTTAAAGATGAAAGAGCACAACGAGGATGGTGAAAGACAACTGACAGCTTGAGGAATACACACCAGTTTTCAAATAATTTCTGTGATGTAGGGTAATGTTTATGATCACAGCATTCACTGGGAATTAGATCATCCATTTAGCAGCAAGTCTGCCAGATCAACTGTCTGGGGACTTTAAACAGGATCAGCAAAAACTGTAGAGCATCGCAAAACTGGAATCGGTGCCTTTGCATTCTTGGTATTCAGCTGCCTTCCCAGAGAAACTTCACAAAAGACTAAAACACTGGGGGGGGGGGTTGGGAGGGGTGGAAAACAAAACACAACATCAAGAGGAAAAGCAAGTCCAGCGCTACAATTGATTTCAGGAGACACGCACGCTGCCCGTGTTGACTGCTATGCCCAGACCTGTTCCTCTGCCTCTGCCTTGCCTACAGTGCTCGATTTCGCATCTGCTGCTGGCTTCATTTAAATGCTTTTCATGCAAGATTATTGGGTTTGGGGCAGACCCAGTTTGATGCACCAGTACTGTGGCAGGGCGGTCGTGTGTCAGATGCAGACCATCCAAACCTTTGGCAGGGGCAGACACAAGGTGCTGCACCGGGCTGGGGAGGGCTGTAGTCTAATTTGGACCAGCGACAACATTCATGAAGCAGCTGAAGCAGCCTTGTAAGCACAGTTACCAGATCCCAATAATAAAACCAGCAATTGGGCAAAGCACCTTCCTTACCTTTTCTGCCACTCGCCTTTCAAGATGTGCTGATAGAGCTCAGGGAGCTCCCAAGGCTATCCCTGCACGAGCTGTCCAAGAAACTATCAGCAAAGCTTGGGGAATTGAGCAATGCACCAGTGTCTGGAGATGGCTGCAGTGAAGCTCCACAATGCAGAAAAGGAGAGGGAGGAACCTGAAGGTAGGAGCATGCCCTAGACAAGGTGGTATTTAAGCCTGCCTCGATGTCGCTTGGACGCACACAGGATTTGAGCAGTTGGGACAGCCACCAGGGACTCTGGTGACAAAGCAGACATCCTCTGTTGGGACCATAAAATCCCTCAGCATTTTAATATCAAATATTCTACCCATACTTTGCTACGTATTTATCACCATGGAGCAAGATATATTAGATACCACACTTTGTCTTCCTAAGTAGTACATGGAAATCTGTCAAAACAGTTGCTGACAGCCTTTCAACTGCTCACTGGAAACGGGGACAGCAGAGGAAGGGGGAACACAGGCCAGGAAAAAAACCCAGCCTTTTTGGTTTAATGCATCTTGAAAACAAATCTATAGAGAACAGAGAAAAACATTTAACAAATGAACTGAAACAAAGCATCTTGTGCAAAGATCCCAATAACCATATCATCTGTGGAATGATAAAACTGCAAAATCACGGAGTAATTGTAAACAACTGCGTCTGTCATTAAAATAATGAACAAACTGGTCAATACTTATCCAATAAGAGAGAGCTATTCAATAGGGTCTAATTCAACATGGGAACACAGCCTGTTGGATCCATCCAGTGACTGAAGTTGGGGGAAAACAACCGATTAATAATGGGGCTTCCCAAAAGGCAGGGAGGACAGCGTTCTCACCCCCAGAGCCCGGGCCCCCTGGGCTGCAGCCTAGAGGATGCCCAGGTTCCTCCCATGCCTCGGCGCTGTTTGAACACAGGTTTGCTGAGTGCAAAGAACCCAGACATACACCAGGGAGCAAAATCAAGATTAGAGATCAGCAAGATGGCGTTCCCCTCACGAATCCAAATAAACAAGACATTTTGAACCTTTTCCAGCATGCCTTCAGCACAAACTAACATTTGCACTTCAGCGTGATAACAGTTGGCGTTTTAACGGCCGCCCAAGCGCAGCGCTGCCTGCCAGCCTTCGGAGGAAGCGACGGGGGCTGCCGAGGAGCCGTGCTGCACTCCACAGCAGTAACTGCCTTCCAGATAGAGGCTGAAAGTGTTGACGTTCGCTCTCCAAGCACTTGAACCCAAGCAGAGCGCGCCCGTTGCTATCAAAAGTTTTGGTATTTGCTAGTGCCCTGTCCCGTCCCCAGCCGCCTCAGCTGTGACACTCGAAAGGAGCTGGGATGGCATGAGCCATCGAACTCCAGCTGAGACCTGATGTACACAAGAGCCAAGTCGTAAAAATCAAGGCAGAGCAAAAAAGGAGCACGAGCAAAGAGGATGCGAAGCAAGATGGAAACTCCATCTTCTCTTTGAACATAGGCGAGAGTCTGCGCGCACGCCCCCACGGGAAACCCTACCCGTTGGGCCCGTTAGCTCTGAATCAAAGCCAGAGTAAGCTGTTGCTAGTTCAGCTGACAAACAAGCTAGAGAAGGAAGATTCCCACTTTGGATTAAGCATTAATCATCAGCAGGTACGACCCACTTTCATTAACTGCAGCCATTTCCTGCCAGCACATCCTTGGCCTTTTCCAAGAAACAGGGAGCAGCTACGCCTCTGATGGAAAATTAATTAATTAGGAGACAAGAGCAAAACTATTGACAGCAACCTGCTTTAGGCTACTCACTTGCCAAGAACCAGCCGAGTTAATCATTAGGCAGCAATGGCTAGGAAATCTACAGAGTCAAATCTATCGATCCGAACAAACTGAGCACGCAGAACATACAATATCTGCTCCAAAATTCAATTAGATCTTCAGTTCCAGGTAAGTGCCCAAGACGTTACGCCGTTGCTGCTCTCCTTGGACTCCCCTCTCGGTACACGCTGCTCCATTAGCCTGGAGGAAGCAGCAGCAGCACATCAGCCCACAGCCTGGACTCAGGTACTCCCAGGGGATTGCACGGATTCGCTCTTCATCCTCCTCACTTTTAAAACACAACCTGTGGGCTTTGTTTGTACCAAAAGCGCCTATGGAGATCCTACAGCATCCACTGGCCGTTCCCACGTCCACAGGACAGCTCTGATGCACGCAGCTCACGGGCACCTGGAAGGAGTGGAGGGGGAGGTCGGTGGGGGGGTCAAACGGGAGCCGGGAAGGGAGCCCACGCTGTCCCGGAGGGCGAGGGCAGAGCCGGCAGCAGGTCGGGCCGGCGTGGCTGAGCGAGGCGTTGCCCGTCGGGTGCAGGAGGGGGCTCAGGGCAGGGCTTACACAGGGCTTACACCCCGGCTCCCGGCCCTAACCTGCCGCAGCACCCCGGCAGCCAGCAGCGGCGCCCGCCTCCCTGGCACAACGGTATTCCTTAAAAAGTCAGTGTCACCATCAACTCTCGTCCCACCGAGGATACAGAAAAACCCGAAATTCAGTCGTGTTACACACATGATTAATGCATTTCCCCAAAGGTGCTTTTGCAGGTACAGGACAACGCCCAGACACCCATCACAGCTTTTAATGGAGATTCTCTCCCGTGCATTTGACATTTCACAGGGGGGCGGATTTGGGGGGGGGGAGGGGTGTTCTTTTTTTGGTGGGTTTCTTTAAACATCTGCTCTAGCCAACTGTAGCCCATTTAATTGGGAAATCTGATGGCTGAAAATCTCAGTGCCTGTTAAACTACTGAGTAGTTGGCACTGGAATTTAGTTTTAACCATTCCGAGCCCTTACTGTATTCACACACTTTTTTTTTTCTGAACAAGCAACTTAAGGAAAAATATTTTTAAATGATACCACATACGCTGAGGCTCTGTTCCCATGGAGTTACATTTGGTAGGTATAAGCATATCTGGTAGCAACAAGCTTAAAAGAAAATCATTAAGAGATCCAGAAATTGCATTCCAGCCATAAACCACCGCTTTACATTGCACCGCCTGCCTGAAATACTGACTGCTAGGCTGTCGTTATACAGCAGCCCGTGCGTTTGCTGCGCTCGCCGAGTCCAGAGAGCTGCCACGCTCAGCATCATGAGGTGCTGTATAAAAGCAACATCGGGTTTCTCTTTCAAAGCCACTGAAGTTTGAATTTAAAAGAGGATTCAGCAAACAGCTACATCAAGCGCAGGCAGGGCAAGCTGGAGGATGAGTGTATTTATATAACAAAAGGCTTCCTGGATTATTTTAAGGCTCAAGTTCTGCACAGCGAACAACTGAGGAAAGGGATGTTTTCCCTTTGTTCAAAAAAAAAAAAAAATACTCATACAAAAATAAAAGCCATTGAAGAGACAGCAGTATCTCAATATTCCACTATATTAGATCCCTGGATTTCAGCAACAATTCATCCATGCGCTTTGTGACCCCCTGAGTTTAGAATGTACTTTGCCAAATACGGAGACAAATAAACAAACAAACACACACACACACACAAAATACAGAGGTCCCAGATACCACGGCATCTGCAAATAGCATCTCTGCACAAAGTACGAGGTGTGCCGCACGCCCAACCGTATTTGGGTTGAATCTTTTTCATTTAGCACGGAACAAAGTGGGCTTGCACCTCTTGCACTGTACCTGCTGATGCTCAACACCCAGGAAATCTGCATTAAACTTTACGTAACAGATTACTACATTATTGATAACATCTGCATATTGGACCCAGGGAAACAACAGTCGAACCAATATAGTGCCATGAGCTTCTGGTGTTTGGTAAAAGTCTCCTTCGACTCTTAATATTTATATAGTTGAAGGAGGGCGGGGAAAGCAGGAACCTTTCATGACTGATGAAAACAAGTCTAGCCATTACGCTCTGTCCAGAACAACTCTCACAGGTGCCAGCTTTCAGAGAGCATCAGCTGCAAACTCAAAATCTGCTCATAGCGATTCACCTTAGGCGCGACACAGAAAACCCCAGATCCCTCCATCCCAGCAGCGCTGCTGTTCAGTCATGGGATCTTTCTCATGATTTCCAATTAGCGATGGTATTCCTTACAGTATCTGTGGAAGTGCTACTCACCAGCTGAGTTGTACAGCGCTCGAGCCTGAGAGGCGTACAGTACCGCGACATCTGCAGGAGAGGGGCTGGGACCAACCTTCCCAAAAACACCTGCGCTCGGGGCACCCGCAGGAAGAACTGCGGCTGCCTTAGGATGAACCACAACCGAAAGCTGCTGCTCTGCTCTGGCCCTCGCCACAGCCTCGCGGAATCAGCCAGGTTAGCCTCACCAATAGTCAAGAACATTTTGAGAAAAAGGCAGCAGCTTTCCCAGCTGAGAACGGAAGGCACCAAAGATGGGTTTGTTTAGCACGCTGGTCGCTCAGGTTACACACAAACAAATAACGGGTTTAAAACCACTTTTTATCAACATCTCTATGCCCGATAGCTCCACTTTCATTTTCTGTTCTTACACCACCTACTCCTCTAGCTTTTAAATCAGCCGTTGAGCTTTCCAGCGCAGATAAAACCCAACAAAACCATGAAATCCTTAAGAGATGCCTCTCAGCAAATCCTCACGCAGCTTCAAAGGATTATTAGAACACAAAGACGTAACTACAAGCAGCAAGAAAGGGCATACGCCCCCCATTTGTTTTCTCTTCCCAGGTCATTCATCCACATCAAAGCCAGAACTGGCAACAGAAACCAGCTATTCCAGCCACCAGTCTGGTTGTCTACCCAGTACAGCACCCCACAGCCCAACTGCCAGAAGGGCAAAGGTTTCCTGGTAAATAGGGATTTGGGGCATTTATACAGAACCTACTTCTCAAGCTTTGCTCTTAGTTATCCTCACCTGGCAGCAGGAAAAAGGAACCCACCTGAGTGATCTCTCAGTTGCCTTTCCCTGAGATCGTACAATCCAGTACTGGAGTGAGACTCTCAGTGTAAGTTTTGTTCTTGAATGAAGAGAGCGCCAGGCCAGGGACCATATTCCCTACTAAGCCGTGCTTTTAAACGAAAGCCTGGCTTAAAGAAACCAGCTACTACAGGTACCAAAAGCAGCAGTGCCACGCAGCTGCTGGACATGAAGTCAGATGATGCAGGTACCCAAGCGAGGACCACTGACCACTGCCAGTGCTGAACGCTGCCATTGGCAAACATGCCAAAAAAGATTAATCCAAAGCAAAATGGGTATCTGCCCGTGTGAGTCCAAAACACAAACTAATCCTAATTCAGGTCACATTTAGTATCAGTTTACAGTAAACAAAGTGTTGAAAAAACACACCACTCCAAAACACACGTGCTTGAAAATGCAAAATTCATTTACTTACCTGAAACTGCATTTCTACCCAGAGCACTCGATTCATCGGGTTAGAACTCACTATGAATACGAGAGTCAGAGCTCAGAAGACCTGCTGCTGGCTGCTTCTCATGTCGTCGTAAGAGTCACTATTAAAAAACCAAATAAAACAATTGCATATCAAGAAGCAGAGCTAACAGCAAGCCTTCTATTAAAATATTAGGAGTTATCACAATGTGAAGATCACCTCAAGGTCTTCCAATAGCTGGGATATACAGTAAAGACTGGGCTAAGACAGGCAGCTGCATTTTAAGAATAGTATTTCCCAAAGGATGCAGAAAGAGAGAAGATCCCTGTGTCCAAATAAGGCCTATAAGCAGCCTTCACTGGATCTGAAGGAGGCCTGGAGTGCTTCTTCATCCCCTCGGTGGCATCCCACAGAGAGCAGCTCTGCTGCTCCCCGATGCGCCAGCCTTCCCGCAGGAGTCTATCTTGGATGGACGGTCATCTTCTTCCCAGCCTGCACCAGGCAAGAGGGGCTTGAATGAGACCACCACCCCCAGAACGTCGTGGGAAACGGAGCTGCCAGAAATGGGCCACTGACCACCCGGTTTGGGCCAGGGGCACCATAGACCAGAAGCCACCTATTCCCAACGTCATGGGAATCTCAGTGTTTTGCTCTCAAAAGCCATACCCAGAGCACCTTTTCTTTAACTAAAAGAGCAAGCAGGCTGAACAGCTCTTGAGATACACATTGCTGCTTGGAGCACACAATAAAGAAATAAATCTCGACATTTTCTTTGAAGGGAGCCAGTAAAGTCATCCAGGCTCAGAACCAGGCATCACACAAGATAGCAGGTTTTATGACAAATAAGCTGGTGCAGGGGCAGCCAAGGAAGAAGACTGAAAGCCTGCTAGTCATCAAGATAACCAAGATCATTTACAAGAGAGAGTGCAACAACACAAAATGTAAAAATTGAAATGCATGTGACCAAAATCCTCAAGATTTTGCAGCACCCAGGTAACAGGCTTCTCTCCATCCCTGTTATCTAACTTTTGCACAGCCAAACCTTAGAGCCAGCAGCAGCAGACAAAGCACTGAGTCCTGCGGGTGGGAAGCAAATACGCTCCCCATCCACCCCCCAGCTTTCAAGGGAGACAAAACTGGGGGGGAGGGGGGGGATTCAGAAGAGAACCAGCCCCCTTTCCCATGGGGCTCTGCAGGCTGTCTCAGTCAAGCCTCTGGGTAAGGGCAAACCAGCTGGTCTCCCTGCTCCATTCACGCTAGCCAGAGAACTGCGATTCATACAACTCCATTCAAATCGTAGTTGGGGGCGGGAAATCAAATTCCGCTTGCTGAAGCAGAACCAAATCCAAGGAACTGACTGCTGGGAAGCAAGCAGCCCGCGGCACGGCACTTCTGCTGCCTTGGACTCCTCTTTAGCTCATTTAGGATCACTTGGAAACTCGCATTTGGATTTTGCACTGCATTCTTGCCTCATCTTCAAGATTATTGCATGGAAGTGCTTTGGGACACGCACCCTGAGCACCCCCCAGCCCAGCCTCCAGCGGCCAGACACTCCTCTGTACCCCAGGCTGGAAGTCAAATGGCTTTTGTCCATCTGGATAGAGCCCCGGCGCGCTGCCAGCAGCAGAGCTGGTCAGTCAAAGCCTTTCTATCCCGCCCTGTTTGCTGTAGGATTGCAGTAATAAGAGCTAACGTTTACAAAACGTAAGACCAGTTACCCATGCCGTGAACGCCCAGCAGCACGTCTCCAGCGAGGAGGAAGGGCCTGTGTCCGTAACCGCACTCTTATCTCCTAACAACAGCAACCCTCCCAAACACATCACACTCTCTCTGCTCGCACTGCTCGCTCATCTGCCAAGTTTTAGGAAGCCCAAAAAGCCGCCCATCTGCTGGGAGCAGCATCAGCGTGAACCGCCAGAAAGCCAGCCTGCCGTACCCCTCCCCGCATCCGGAGGGAACGCTCCAAACTCCGTGTACCTGCTCTTCTAGGAAGGACAGATCCCCCCCAATCCAAGAGACGATGGAGCATAAACTGGCACTCGAATGGTAACACACGTTTTCGATGAGCAAGTCATGAATCAGCGCGTGCCGCTGAGCACCACCAGCGCCCCGAGACGCTCGGTACCGGCTGCAGCCTCTTCTCTCTGGTGTGAAGCCACGCAGGCCCTGCAAGGACACGGTTGCCACCACATACAAAATTATTTCTGAGCTGGTTAGAAGGACGTAGAAGCGATTCACACCGACAGCTTCGTTTACTACCAAAGTTACGCTGATGGCAGAACAGTATGGGAAGGTTTGATTAGAGCTCACGCCTATCTTCCTTGTCGCACACACGCGCCTCCACTGCATCTTTTGAAAAACTAACATTTGTTACATAGTTTTCAGAAAACAGAAGGTCTATCTCACCTGAATCAATTCGCCTGTATGTCAGACTTGCCCACCCTCCGGTCCTTCCCCCTGAGGAAGACCCCTCCATCTGCACAGCTTCTGCTCCACTGGGCTGCCAAGCTCAGGGCCCAATTCCCTTAAACTGCACTTTATGTATCTTCATGGAAGTAGTTCAGTTTCTGGAGTTCCTGAGCGACAGCGAGCCAGAACGGCACGAGAGAAGCCCACTTCTATTTCAGCATGCAGCACGACAACACTCAGCTCTGCCTGCGATACCACCCGCAGCATTCCTTCAAGGCAGAAGCACCATCTGAGAAGCAATTCTGATGGCTTTGATGCTACAAAGATGAATTGCTGAAGTTACTTGCCAGTCGCATTCTCCGTATCACAAGGTGGCTAAGAACCAGTCATTCCCAATTGCAGCCCAACACCCCTAGAGCAGCGCTAGCTTATTCACAATACATGCACCGTTTTACAGCCCCAGTCTAATACACCGTGACCAGCACAGCCTCGAGCTTCGGACAGGCTCGGAGTTGATGCTGCATCCCTGACGAATGCATTTAAATAGATTACAGCTTGCAGAAACCTGCAGGACTTCCAGAAAGAGTAAATAATTTCTTTTATTAATATTCAAATGTTTTTCAGGTGAATGCTACCATCCTTCTTATCCACGCAGAATTATAAGCGAACCAACCGTCCACATGATTTAGAAGATCAAGTGTCCATATCTAAGCACCGAGGGCTGCTTTTCAAGACTTTACAGAAGTAAAAAACATCTCCTGGTGCTGTACATCAGCCGTGCCCGCAAAGCACAGACATGAAGCTCTGGAGCTGAGGATTCTCCTCTCCCTCTTCCTTCCCATTTAACACGTATTTATGCAAGCAGCACCCTTGCAAACGGAGCACGAGCAGGCTGTTGCCTGTCTTTCTTATCCAAGAGCAGCAGCAGCAAGGATGGGGAACGTCTGCAAAGGCTGGCTTAACCACCTACCAACGGCTACTTAGGACAGGCACCGCAACGATCGGAGCAGGGCTCCCGGTTTACACCCTAGCACAGGCAGGCAGGCCTATTTCCACATTTCACTGCCACGTTTGCGTCTCGTTTGCCAGACACACTGAAGTGCTCCTTAAAATACACTGGAGAAATTCAGCCTAAATGGATCACTTGTGCAAGTTCACCAACCCAGTATGCTTGTGGATTAATGAAGTCAAATTAATTGATTTAAAGACAACGCAAGGGATTTTGAGAGAATGTTTAGCCAACGTCTAAGATGCCACTTTAATCCTCCTCACAGTTAATTCTTCAAACATAGCAAGCCAGTAAAATTTGTGATGCAGGTCTTACACAGAAGAGATCTCCAAAGGCGTGCTAATCACTGAACTATTTTGCAAATTGCTCCTAATCCACAGTTGTTTGCCTCTGCGCTCTTCCTGCAGAGACCATAAAAGCATACAGGAGACAGAATCATACAGCTGACCGTAACGGAGCGCCCAGTCCCAGTGAGAAGGTACGCAAGAAAGGAACGGTCCCCGTTTGTTTGACACAGGCAGATCTGCAGCAGGGAACCATTATCTAAACACCACTTCCCCCCCGCCCCAGCGTTTGCTTTTATGTTTTAGGGTAACTTCCATTTTATGTTTTTGTTTTAACTGTAAAAAAGCAGAATATTCTTGGTTCCCATTTCCGTTTTAGAAGATTTAGAGACAATTCCCCCCTGCCAGACACAGCGCGTTTTTAACCAGTGCTTGGTGAAGTAGTAAGGGAGGCAGCCCAGAAGCATCCCCTTCACCTTTCTCATATGGAAGGACGGTAGCAAAACAGCCAGCACACTGCAAACTCATTCTTAACGTCCCAAAGCCCCGAGAAAACTGTTGCTATCACAACCGACAGCAACGTAATTATGGGAACTGGCAAGATTTATTCATGGGATTACCTTTGCTTAGTTCTTCCAGCATCCCAGGGACCTGAAAGGGGGACTGGGAACAGAACTGCAGGGAAGAAGCTCAAAAGCCTCTGGTGACAAATGAAGGACAGCGCTTGCAGCAAGCACACTTTCTTCACCATCAACACTTCTGCTTCTGCCATGGCAGTGCCCGACCGCGCTCAGGCTCACATCAAGACATCTGTGTACTTCCCACACCAGTTTGTTCAAAGCCAGCCGTACACCACCAAGCCTTGATTTCCATTTTACGTTGCAAATAAGGCAAAGTATAATTTTTGGAAGTGTGGGAAAAGGACTGCATGAGCACAAGTTAAGACAACAGACTTTTGAGGTCTCTTAACTAAATAACCACAGCATAGAGAGGAGGAGATCCAACAGAGGGGGAATCAGCTTCCATTAAGAAATAAGCAGATCCAAACCCCCCTCTGCCTGTCTCCTAGATTTATTTTTGGGTCACGTCATAAGAGATCTGCCACACAAGTACACAACAAGTAGCAATCCATTAACAGGAGATGGTCTCTTCCCCTTGTTTCCGAAACAATCACTCCTCCCCACCTCCCTGTTGTTCAGCCTTCCACAAAACCCCTTACAGGACACGCTCCTCTCCACGCGTCTGGCCCCAACGCGCCTCCTTCTCACTGCGGTGCCAACTGCCCCACGGACACCTGGAAATCTTTACACTAGAAGGATGCCAGGACAGAGAATTTACTTGATCCACACTGGCATTTTCAACTGTCCCTACAGGGTGAGATGTTCAAAATTTCCCAGATTCACCTGAAAATACGTTGAAGATAAAAAGCTAAGATCAGTTAATTCTAAAAAAGCAAGTTGTCATTAGGTTAGAAAACATTACTAAAATGAAACACACTGCAACTGACTCATAGTTAGGTCATTTTCAGGATATTCGCAGTCAGACATGGGGGATTTAACAGCCGGGCAGACAAGGTGCTTAGGGACAGGGTTTGGTGGTGGGATGGCAGGGGTAGGGGAACAGTTGGGCTTGATGGTCTTAAAGGTCTTTTGCAACCTAAACGATTCCATGATTCTATGGCCTATTTAGATAACTTCCCCGGGTTATAAACACCCAAGGGCTGATTACTCAGGCAGGTCGTATTTGCTGGATCAATATTTGGGCGAAGTTTCCACTACACAGAGCTCCCACGAGCAGTCCGCTTACCGCATGCAGACACACACACATGCATCTATCAGAAGGACGCTCTTGAAAGCCTCAGCTTGCTCATCATTTCAAGGTATACTCTTATAATGCCTTTCTGAATGCAGTGCTGTCTGCTGCAGCATTTGTTTCCAAAACACACGCTCCTTGATTACTGGCAAGCCCACCAAGGGTTCCCTCAGCTGCGATCAGTAAACCTACTCATAAAAGGTCATATGGCTCTTCCCGAGAAGCGGCTGGGCAATGACAAGCCTTCCCTTCGGCCCAAGACCTGTCGTACAACGCACCTTGTGAGTCCATGATGCAAACACGTCAGGGATCAGGAATGCAGGGTCCAACAGGGGTTACAGACCTCACTGCCGCTCTTGGAACAGGCGATAAAACGAGCAAAGTTTCCTGTCTTCTGCCACCAATAGGAACTACTTCAAATTGCTTATTGTACTGCTGATTTTTACCAAACACACACTGGTGTTTGGCATCTCATGGATCAGCTTCCATTGATTGGTACCTATTCTGGCTTTACAGGAGCTGGAGGAGAATGGGATGAAAGCTGAGGACTCCGTGACAAGCACAGTCTACATGTTTCTGCTGAGGGGATGGAGACAGAAATGGCTCACCTCGACCTGCAAGCAACATCACGTGTCAGAATTCACACTATATTTAAGTACACAACTTCACACCCAAAAGCCTTCCTGTCAAGTTATCTACTGACTCGGAAACAAGCCACAGCAGTTTAAACTTAGCTCTTTCCATTTTGCAAGTGCTTTGAGACAACAGGCCCTCAGACATAATCCACCTTTGCAAGTGTCTTTAAAAGTAATAGCCGATACAAAGCTATTAAAGAGAGAAGTTGGAATAACTGGTTTGGCAAAAGGAGGTGCACCCTTCAGTGGCCAGAGAGTTGAGGAACTGTCTGGCTCATATTTTTCAGCCAGTACTACGAGTTTGAGACTTCACGAGTTGGACAACACGGTACCTGCAGAGCAGTGGTGATGAAGTGGGAAGAAGGGGGGACCCGGGTGGGTGCTGCTACACTTACGCGCTGATCTCAGAGGGAGGACAGGCAGGGACGGTGAGACAGGGACATGTACAGACCGTGCAGCCTGGAGAAGTTAGGGCAAACAAGCAGGGCACAGAACCAGATCTGCTGTGTGTTTGTTCAGCCCCGGTAGGGCTAAGAGCATTAGTTCAGATTCACTTCTGGAACGCGATCCTCCGCTGGTGGCTGAATGCCTCCTTTGTCGCACGAGCCGCTCGCCCTGGCCTCGCTGCTCCTCCGAGGGCACGCAGCACGTTGCAGGGAGTGCATCACGTTCCAGGAGCACCAGTGGATGCCGACGGTTCTCCTGGGCAGGGAGGTTGGGGATACTTAGCAGGACAGCTGGAGAGACGTGCCGACAAGTTGTGTGTTCATCGCTCAAACTTTGCAGGTAAGCTAAAACCAACCTGCTTCGTGAAGTACAGCAAGACCCCCATTGAAATGGAAAAACAAGCAAACAAAACACCACCACCCCAAAAAAAAAAAACCAAAAAAAACCAACCAAAAACCACATTCTCTGCTCATTTTGCAAATACATTCCAAGTGCGCCCAAGCAGCTTTCCCTAAGTTACTGCAGCAGTTAAAGATCCTTCGAGTATACAAAAATGTGCTGTTAGCAATGCTGAAATTTATAAAGGAAGCTTCTTTAAGCCTTTTTAAGCTCTTAATACTTTGTACATGGGTCTCCTCTAAACAGAAGATTTGCAAGATAATTACACTGATACCAGAGCAGCAAACACTGCTGGGTATGCAGTGCTTGGGCAGCTATCCCATCTTAACCCGCTTTTCAATTCACCTTACTGCCCAGCAAACCTTAAAGAAAGGCTGTAAAATGGAAAACCAGGAGGCATCGTTCTCTCGGCACCTCTGGGCTGAAGCCAGCATACCCAAGATCAGCCACTGCTGTTTGCAGAGATGCCCTTCAGTGCTGCCACCACGCAGCTAGAACCTTGGCATTTGCTTCCACTGTTACAACTCAAATTCAGTCACCCCAAGTTTCAGGGCTTTTATTTTCACGCTATCCCCATGCAACCCCCCCCCCCCCCCCCCAGCTCCTCGCCGTTCTGCTGCATCAGTTGACTCAACGTGCGAGAGCAGCTCTGCAGCGTGCCCTGTGTCAGGCGAGGCTCTGGCTATTTTCAGCTCCAGGAGTTTCCTGAGCCTGTATTTAGTAACCTTGGGGGAATCTCTCATCCGAATACTTGCTCAGCCCCTCCCTCCCGAATGCCATCCCATTTAAACGCCTTGTGTCCAGAGCGTTCTCTGGCAAGGAGCCCCACAGCCCCCGGCTGTGCGGAGAGGGGAGTCTACGTGCTGCTGCCCACTCCTCGGCACTCCGCTTACCGCCACAGCCCATCTCCCACACAGATGGGGTGGAATGAAATCCTTGTTTCTGGCTTCCGGGCTACTTACGGACCCAAGCAGGTATGTTTACACTACGACCTAACTTCTAAGTTGTCACAAGCTGTCAGGTTTCCTCCCTCAGCTCCTTCTCATAAACAGAAGCGAGGTTACAAGCCACAGACTGAGAACACTCTTCCCTCTGTAATCACACGTGGGAGATGGTTTAGAAAACCTTTACCGTAAAATAACAAATGCCAGAAATGTGCCTTTCCTCTCCGAGAAAAATTATACAGAAATTGACTTTATCTTAATAGGTGCCTCCACGATTCCAAGATGCCATACTAAGGTTTTCAAGCATTAAAAGTGGCAGACAACTGATTTTTACGCTCTTTCATAGGAGGTGCCATCTCTGGCAAAGCCAAAGTACCCCAATTTCCCAAAAAGCCGATCACTTTGGCCTCCAATGCTGCTAGCAACATTTAACAAATGTCAACAGCATACTTTGTGTTTCCTTCAGGATTTAAACAGCCTACAGAATGAAGGGACGGAGCAGCACCCATCCCACCAGCCGGCGGCGCTGAGCACGGCCTGAAGGACAAACGAGCAGGCCGCCGGCTCACAGCAGGAGAACGCACATCTGCCGGGGTGGTGCTGGGTGGGTGCTGAGCCCCGCGTGCCAGATCTGCTTACCAGGAGCACTTCTGCCACCGCTTCCCGTCTAGTTTTGTACAGCAGAACCGGATGGGGCGGGTGTTGAGCCAGCACTCCTCAAATACATTTCTAGCTGCTCCTGCTCACTACACAGCAATGTTCAGTGACAATTCTGAGGAGAAAAAATACTGTAAACTGTTGCATAAATAAAAATTATTCTGGTTGTGGATGCCAGTAATTTTTCATACAATAAATGGCTTGGAGTGCGATACGCCGATCAAAATTAACATTTAGATATGACACGTTGCCCCTCTACATCCCACTCCTGGCCCTCAGCTATGTTAGAGGTCCTTGTTCACGCTGCAGCGTTCACGATGGCTGCATTCCAGTCGGGGGGTAAAAAGGTTGCCTGTAAGCGGTTTATACACTATGTGAAATGCTTTGTTTATCCAAAAATATTTGAGCTCCAAGAAACATTAAAGCAAGACACGGATTTCAGCATTTGCACAGTAAAGAACTGCAACTCCTACAGATATTGCCAGAAACTTTCTTCCGTAAGCCTTTGCAGCTATGAAAGGCTGTTTTGCTGAGGCAGAGCTACAAACAAAAAGCAAAGTGCAATGCTCTTGATATGCTAAAAGGAGTTGTTATAGCAAGGGTGAGAACAAGCAGAGGACAAAGCAGAGGTGCCATTTCACTCTTGCTCACATTTTTCAGAGCAGATCATTGCATTAATCAGTAGGAAAAACCTGATGGTGCAGCAGGGTAAACCAAAACTTAGGGGGTCTTCCCCAGTAAGCAGTCTCTGGAAAACCACAATAAAGCAACGGGAGTTTTGCCACAGCCTGGTCTGCAATTTCTCCTGCAGTAGAGAAATCCAGCTGGCCAGCAGAGCATCTGCTACTGCGCTTAAATCCTACAACAGTCATACCCACCTTAAAATGAACTCTGCCCAAAGCACGCTTGTTAGGCTGCTATTTAAGACAAGAGGAATTAACCACATCAGTCACCAGAGGCGAAAGCGTGACAGCTGACAGGGGAGATTTTCAAACCCCACTCGTAATTCAGCACAACTCAGTTATCCCGGGGTACAGAACTGGAAGGCAGGAATATTAGGGATGTTATTGTTCAAAGGCAGCAAAGAAGCATCTCCTTTTCCAGCTCCAAGCTCTTCTCATTTAAAGACATGGTCTCAACATACTGGAACGGGGATCAGGGATCAAACAGAGCAGCAAAGGCCAAAGGAGATGTGCTGTGCCCCCCAGGTAAGGCCCGGCTACCGAGCTGGGGGAGCAGAGGGGGCAGGGGACAGTCCTCCCCGGCCCCACTGTACCGGTTCTGCAGGAGTTATTAGCAGAGCATTTTTCTGTACTGCCTCCTTCTTCAGCTCTGCAGCCGCCCATCCCATCGCTCCAGGTGCATGCTTCCCTTGGCTTGTGGTGGTGGTGTTTGGCCCTTGCCAGGGAATTCCCAACCACAAGCTGGTTCTGCACCAGTTCCTCCCTGCCACAGCTGCCTAATTAATCAAGGGACTTACCTCAAGCTACGTTACAATGTAGAGTTAACCAAATATAAACAGGAAAAAAAAAAAAGTTAAGCTTTTAAAACAGTGATCTGGCACGTAAGCAGATGTTTTCCTGCTCTGTTAATGTCACTATATGCAGGTTTATGGCAAGGTAACACTCCATACTTCTCCGGTTTTATGTTAAAAAACGCTAGGAGGTCCTATACAGCATTGGGGCAACGAAACAGCAAGTTTTGACATTGCCAAAAATGTGCAGAAAAATAAGCCCTACAGTTTGATAAACCATTTCCTCGTGAGGTACTAACACACACGGACCCTCGCATAGGCCTTACCCAGGCTGCCTTACAAGCTGGAGTTTGCCTGGTGTGGCCAGAAACCCCAGACAGGAACTGCAAGCAGTGAAACCCAGGCAATCAATCCAGTACACCAAAAAACCCCAAAGAAAGTAAGCTGGAACAAGCTTTGGTCAGCTCGGTGCTTACCCTCCCCAAGGTTAGCGTCAGCCTTACAAGGCTGTTTTTCAAGACTAGTCTCGTGCAACGCTTAAATGTAAGACTACTAGACAAGGCTCAAGAGTTTAAGCAAAAGCTGGCAGGCTGATTAGGGGTCCCTGGCACTGGCCTGCAGAAGTAATCACAGCTTTTAGGCGAGAACACAGCTCATTTCAGTCTTGCTCTAAAAAGCCAAGGAGTGGACTATTGCTTAGTATTGAACAAGGTGCAAGACCAAGAGCCTATCAAGAACCACCACATGACTGTGAAACCAAACAGACTTCACTTTCCAGTTTTTTCTTACACCAGGGAGAAAAGTAGTTAACTCCAGGCATATCAAGTGCCAAAATTAGGTGGTTTGCTTAATGCAGTACTTCCTGAGGTAGGAACAACAAAAGCAGCAAGCCAAGCAAGATTTGCAGGTCTTAGTTTAAGAAAAAACAAACAAAAAACCCTCCCCCAAACCCCACCCTGTACTCCACCTCTGAAAGCACAGGAGAGGCAGAAAAGCAGGCTGCTTGTACACCAAAAGGATCCCACAGCACCTCCAGGTTTCACAAGACCCCCGCAGTCTTTAAGGAGATCTCTCTCTGTCTCCAAGACACGCTTTACAAGCCTGCTGGGAGAGAAAGCCCGATTCTGAAACACACGTAAGCAGGCGTGCAAATGGCACCCGCGCTGCAGCAAGTTTCAAGTGTGTCGAACTAAAAGCCAAAGAGATTTTAGTCTTTGCTGCCAGTCAGTACAAAGAGCAAGAGGCAAAGCTGCCTTGTACCGTTAACTTACTCGTCAAGACTGAAGCAGGCAAGGAGGTTGGAATACAAAAGCAAACTTCAGCCCCCCAGTCCACTTAAAGTCTTCTCCGAACACCTGTACAATGACACAGCTATCCCAGTTCGTCCAGTTAAGTCATGGGTCTACCACAGACAGACCAAACCATTGCCAGTGCCCTATCAGTGGCTTAAATTAGTGGCATAACAGTTCATCACCGCCTCAACCAAGAGGCCTTTTCAGGTCACTGCAGATGACGGCAGCATAGCAAATAAGTCTATTCCCTTCCCTTTCAGAGATTTACAAGGGTTATGCTCGCCTCAAAGAAATAGCAACCTTTTGCCTTCTTCAATCCTTTTTTTTTTTTTTTTATTTGGGGCATGAACTAATTCCAGGCCAGAGAGCAGATGAGCATCAGCTCAGTCTCAGCTGCGCACCACTGCGACCCAGGCAGATGTCCCTGACCAGCAGAAAGCTCCTCAGCACAGCGCCGGTGTGATGGTAATGGAAGCTGAAATCTGCTGTGCTATCTCGTTTCCCGTTCCCCTGCACAACACATTTTATTTTTAGGTTATAACATCTGATGCAGGAGGGAAAGAAAGGATGGGCGCAGGCACAACAGCTGAAAACAAACGTGGAAATGCCAAGAACAAGACGTTTCCATTTCATGTCCAGTTACGTTAGCTACACCTGCAGCTCGCATTCAGCACTTCTGGAGTCACGGTGGCAAGATTTATACTGTCACACTGATGTCACCTTCACGTGTGGTTTCCCCGCAGTCACAAGCTGCTTACAAAGAGCCTGTCACCATCCTCACGAACTCGATCAAATGCTGCTTTTTTGCCTCTTGCTTAATATGGAAACAATAGGATTGAACAAGCTGGGTCGGGAATGGAAGGGGAAGACACGGGGACCTTGAGCAGGCGACTCCTGAGCGGTGGTTCAGCAAGGCAGCCTCCGGTATGAGAGTTCAGAAGTCAGTGTAGCTCTGTTATAACTACAAGTCCTGTGAGCCAAAGGCAGTAACAGAACTCGGCTCTGGGGAGAATCCGAAGGTCAGAAAGAGAAAGGTCCAGAAGCACACAGCACAGAACAGGTCTCTGCTTTAAGCTCACACAACGTGTAGACACATGGCCAGTGATCCCCCAGGCCTGCTCCCTTCTTACACACGGTGCCTCCCTGCAGTTGAGGAACCTTCTCCTCATGTCACTGCAAGTGTGCCCCGCAGGTAGGCACCAGGGCGACAGAGCGAGGCTTGGGCAGCAAGCGCTGCCCACGGGAGGAAAGCAAAGCTAAAGAAAAAGGAGAAAATTGGCCGATGTCAAGCACACCTTTTCCTGAAGCAGCTCCTCGTGACAGAGCACTCATTTTTACCTCGGATAGCTAGCGAAGAAGGGAGGCACAGACAGAGGCACAGGCAGAGCCTTCGACAGCCTGAAGCTCTCCTGCAGCCCCTTCCTCCCCTTTCGGACAGCATGGCTTTTCCTTTTTAAACTTATCAAGCAAATCTCACAAATCTCTCATACCCACTTAAAGTCAGGGGTTAAGTGGAGCTGAAGTGAGTCAGGATATCTGCTATTACACTAAAATTGTCGTACATGTCCCTTTTTGCCAATTCTGTTGGCGCCATAGTTCTCGGTGGGAGGTAGGCGGAAGCTGGAAGGCAGATCTGTCCACCAGGGCGCTACCATACAGGTAACGCAATACACATTGTCCCCTGGGAGCATCAAATTCCACGGCTGGGTCTGCAGAGGAGGGCGGTGGCCTGGCTGAGGTGCAGCCTGCTCCCAGGTTTCACAAACCGAGACCCAGGAGGGTCTCTGGAGGCCAAGCTATGGGGGTGCTGGAAGCGGTGGCTCACTCCCTCCTGGCTGTAAAACACAGCAGTTCAGTGGCCACCTCCTGACAACACGCCGTGCCCAGAGGTGCCACAGACCTCAAACTCCCAGCGAGGCTTTGCCGCCATCTGCCACACACACCAAATTCAGCAGAAACTTTTTTCTCCTGCGACACTGACTGGAGTCTCCTGGGATGAGAGATTCATTTATTCTTTTGTTGCAGCAGCCAGAAGAGAGACCTGCACGTGTATGTACGCAGGGCAAGGAACTCCAGCGCGATTTGCACTTGACCAATTCACTGCAAGTAAAAAGCAGAGTTACAAGGTGATACCTGGGAGAAGGGCAGAGGTGCTTTAATTAGCCTGCACAGCAGCGTGTAAGAGTGGCTGATGGGCAGCAGTCACTCTGTGTCAAACATCAGTATGTCCCTAGTCCCACACCTAAATCTCAGTAAGAGTGGGTTTTAAGTGTGCTGCCATTAACAAGTGGCAGATGACTTGCTAGGGGCCAGGGTGGAGTTGAGGGGTCATCTCTGTCGGAAGGCAGCACAATGTGTCCATAAATAAAATAACTGAAGTTCACCCGCAACAAAGTCAAGTACAGCTGACCCCAAAGAAAAAAAAAAAAAAAAAAAATTGAAATTTCTAGCCACATAAGCTATTCGAACTTTCACAGGTTCCCACAGTTTGCAGCAGAAATTTGTTTCACATACTTGAAGTTTTCTACCCTTTGTTTTGACCTAAAAGCCATCAACTTGGAGAAGGAATTTTCTGGACCACACCCCTGCCAGGCTACAGTGATTACTTATTAATCTTGTTTCTTCTGGGAATTGAAAAGCATTTGTGCAGTGCCACAACATCCCTCCTATGCACTTAAATAAATGGTAAGAGATGGTTCCCTCCCAGGCTTTGGGGAAACAACGATCGGAATTCATTTAGAAATTCCTTATAAAAAAGATACGCTTTCAGAGTTTGCTTCTGGTCTGTTTGCTAAGGCTCTGCCTTCAGGGCAGAGCGAGACCCTCTAGGAGAAGCAAAGCTGGGCGGGCGCTACACAACCAGCCGAGAGCGGTGCCCTTGAAGGCTCCCGAGCTATTTGGCACCCGCGAAGCCCCGGCTGTGCCAGCGCAGGCTGCCTCCCCCAGGAGCAGCCCTTCAGCGCTGAGAATCGCCACCAGCGCAGCCACCGAACGCGCGCTCTGAGCTGAGATACAAAGCTGCCGGTTTCGCTGCGACGGCTTCCACAGAGGAGCCAGGCAAGGGGGGCCCTTGCAGCCCTTCCGCCGCGCGGGCCGACGGGCACAGCAGCTCCCGCGGCCGGAGGCGCCGCCGCGCCACCGTCTCGCCCTCACTGATGTTATTTTAAAAGCCTCGGGCCCCGCAGCCAGAAGCGTGACCAGCCCAGCTTTGACCTGCGTGAGCAACTCGCTGTCCCCCGTGTCTCACCCGTTAGTCATCATCAGCTCCCCATTTTCACCACCCAACCTCAGTGCTTTCACACTGTTGCCAAGAGTTTTAATACGGTTTTTTTTTTTAGTATTTCAGCAAGAGTGGTGTTGCCTTCTCCTCCTGACAGTTTCTGCGGTAAACTTTGATACCGCATTGAGTTATCAAACTGTGGTTTTTGAAAGATGAGCGAGTTCCCTGAAGAAACCGAAGTACTGGACTGGAAAGGGAGGGGGGAATTCCCTGCTGCGGTCTGCTGCTGTTAAAAATACCAATAGCCGCGAGTCTGAACGCTGCATCCGCACAGACACGAGGGATTAATAATCTCTTCCAAGTAAGTCTGTTAACCAAGAAAACATTACTGGCTTTTGCACTACTTCCCTTTTTGAGAGGCCATCTCCTATAATGTATCTGTTACTCAAGTTTTCAGTTAACAGTTAATCAAATGATTTATGAAAGGTGCAAAACCACTAAGTTGGCAGGAAAGAGAAAAACCGAGCTACAGCAATGCATCTGCAAATTTGACCTGAACAAAACAACATATTTTCTCTAAAAAATAATGGAAAAGAGGGAAGAAACTTGAGCTCCATCTTCCTCAAAAGGGAAAAGTGCTGCTGGGTCTGCAGAGAAATCTTGTGCTTGGGAGGAAGGAGTCACTTGTAGGCAGCAGAAACGGCCTTACCCCACGTGCACAGGAGACCCCACGATGGGCCAAGAGGGACAACAGCAACGTAACACCAGAAAGAGCCCTGCTACCTTGAAAACACCGAGATCATGACATTAAACAAACCCATTTGGAAACGGCTGTTCGTGCCCATTTCTGTTGAGCAGCCCAACGTGACATTAACCCACCAGTCCTGCTTTACAGGGTGTGTTCTTGGAGTTGCCCGCTTTCAGTTCTCCAAGTAAGCAAGAAATTTATGTGCCAGCAGCACCCAGCTCCTAAGAAATAGGAGCAGTACAACATATTCCACTTTCCAGCAAAAGAAACCTTTGCACTGCAGCTTTGGCGAGCCAGTTGGCCTTGGATCTGGCAAAAGTATGGGTTTTGGATCCACCTCCCCCCCCCAGGCCCCAAAACTAGACACACCTCAGGGTCAGGAGCAGGAATCCGTTCCACCCCTCTAAAAGCCATCTGCAAAGACTTGGGGCTCGCCAAGCAATTACTAATTCCCCGTAATTGCTGGAATGGGAGCATCCCCTCGGCAGGGCGGGAGGATACGGCCCTGCACAGCCGAACGGCAGCCAGCTCCCCCTGCCCTGCCCGCGGGGGAGGCTCGGCCCGGCTCCAGCCTCACCACACATTTGCTGGGAAAAGCAGATCCCCTTGAAACCCATAAACTGTGATACTGGTTGCACTTTCTGGATGTAAACACGCAGGCTGATCTCTTGCAGAGCAAGCACGACGCGGTGGCACGTATGACCTGAGTGGGAGCATAACTGGGATGCCTTCACTCGCTCCTTCTATCCCGGCCCATCACAGACAGCCTGCTGAAAATCCAAACGTGCACGCTCGCAACAAGCAGGATGAGGATCCTCCCTCCTCTCCCTCGCAGCTCTGCACGGGTTTTTGGTTGTTAAAGGAAGGGGCAGTAACTGCGGCAAAGCATCCTCCCATGTCCCCCACAACCCTGTGCTTGAGGGGTGTTCGCTGAACAGCCTGACCGAGAAACAACCTGGATGGCACAACCGAAGGGTTTACTGCAATAGGCTTAACTGCTGAGCTGGCAGCTGCAAAAGGGATACCTTAGGTCCCAGAAGCACCAGCAGGTTCTGCTCTCATCAGATATAGCCACAGGTCTTTCTACGTGGGATTACAGACGGATTGACACACATTGCAAAAGCAGTTTCCTTAAGGAAATACAGCCCCAAATACAGCACAGGGTTGCCAGCAGCACGGCAGGACTCAGTGGTACCTAGGCCACGTGCTCCAGGTGGGGCCAAGACTCACCCTTTCCAAGTGTGAGCCAAGGCACTCTCCTTCCACAGCAGCAGAGGCTCCTCCGTTCCCGTGACTCCGCGGGGGGGTCCTGGGGTCCCATTTCCACTCCCAGGCGACTCAGCTGGGGCTCCCTGGCATCCCACTGCTGCCCCTGCTCTTTCCAATGACAAGCAGCCCAGAGATCTGGTTTCTGTGTCCTTCCCTCTACCCTTCAGGTAGCAGCCACCTCTCAGGGACTTCTCTGGGAAGGTGGCAGCAGCAGAGGTCTCTCGGGACATGACAGGGCCTTGAGAAGGTGGGAATGGACACGAGGAGGTGGAAGACATGGAGGAACGGCGAGAAGACCATTCCAGGAAGGCCAGAAGGACTGCTCAGAGAGGTGATTTGAAACTGTATGATTTTGGCTGCATTTCTGAGCCTCGTACAAACCTCCACTCACTTTGATGACAAGAAGTACCACAACCGGTACGTTGAATTTGGGAATACTTGCAAAGTCATATTGAGAATACTTCTCTTAAATGCTGTGCATAAAAAAGATGTCGCTTTACGGCACATATACTGCATATCAATACTTACACTTGAGGACTAAGTTAAGTATGCAGCTTTGTAGGTACCTAAGAGGGTCTCCAGATAAGGGAACAGCTCTCCTCCTCCTCCTCCTCCTCGCAGAGTCAACTTTAACACTTGTCTAAGCCACTGGAGGAACAGTGCTGCCCTCACCCTGCGAATGTAAATCACAACAGTAAAGATACCAGTTAAAAAAAGAAAGGTACTTTGTTCCAGACAATCTAACACACCCTGTACAAGCCAATCTGCCTTCTAAGGGGCTGACTCGAAGTCTTCATTTAAAAAAGAAGTACTGCACAAATATAATATGTAGGTTATTATTAAGCATACAGCAAGTCACGTCACATAAATGACCACAGAGTAATTCACCTCTGCTTTATTAAAAAGGAAGTGTTTTTAAAGCAGTCCTTGGAAGGAAACAAATCCTCCAATTCAGAAGAGGATGATATTGCCTCCAGAGAAGCCAACGAAGAGACCATTCCTCTATTTATTTTAATTCTTCCCCCTTTTTTAAAGCTATAAATACAGAAAGATCAGGATGTTCCGCTCTTCAAATATTTGACGTTTCATTTGCAGTGTCTGTGGAAATAACAGACTTTTCCCTCCTCCTAGCTGCAGTGCCCATTAGCAACATTAAGAGCAAAGACAAAAGGATGCAAGGACTATACACAGCTGCACGTCCGAACTCCTCGTGCCTGCGAGCTCTCACCCTAAATCACACTTCTCTGCGTCTAGGATACACACCGAAGGCAAACACACATTCGCACACACACACACTTTACCTGGAATGCTGAGAACTGCTCCGTAAGTGCTGAAATCCCTTCCCAGAGGACGGGCTAGTCGAGGCTGCTACAGCACCAGTGTAGTAGCATCAATATCTTAATTGCATCTTACCGAGACCAGGCATCACGAACACCCCAGTGGCATCTTGCCCGGGCCCTCTGCCACTGCTCCTCTGCTTCCTCCCCTGCCACCAGATCCCTTCCCAGGGATTCCCCATTCGTGACATCCCTGCTCCCTTCAGCCCCTGCTGCTGGAGGGAGCAGGCGGCGCGGGGCTGGCAGAGCACCGGCTCCAGCACCGCAGCACCGAGGCTGTGCCCCAGCTCAGAGAAATCGCTGGGCATCTGCTGGGGGAGCAAGGGACAGGACTGTGCTGGGCAGAGGGACTCCCATCCCAGAGGGAAACGATCTGGCAGTCCACACCGTGCTGCACTAAAGCATTGCTCCTGCACCCCAAAACCTGCCAAGCCCAGGCAAAGAGTCTCAATGGCACCCGAGCGCTTCTTTCCGATGGCAGCAAGTTGTGCTAAATGAATACAGCACAGTCTGTTATAGGAGAGCTACATTAAAACCCACCCACCAGCATCTCAGGCTGCACTGGGCTCTACCCCAACTGTCCTAGGGCGGGAGGGTACTGGGAGACAAGCAAGGTCAGGCATTTCCAGCTGTCCTCAGGTCCTGTCACTGCACTGGCTATTCAAGCAAGAGCTTGAGCTGCCACCTCTTACAAAAGCAACACCCACCTCAGTTTAGTCTGCTCCAGACCCACCACTGCCTCTCACGGTGTGTGTTAAAAAAACCAAATAAATAAATCACAACCAAACCAACCAAGACTCAACAATGCATCGTTCACAAACGATTCATTGCAGAAGTGATCCCACTGCAGTGGTGCGGAGATTGCCCTTAGTATTTTGCATGACGCAAACCTGGAAGAAAACTTGGTCACCACAGCGCTGGTGAGGGCAGAAAACGCACGGCACGATCCCACATGCTGACATTCACGGTGCCGCTATTTCCCTCTCGATAAGGTCCTACTCTGCTCGGTAAACCACAACGCGTTTCTCCAAAACCTCCTGGGCACCCTTCAACACCGGAAACTGGGGAGATGAAGAGAAGGGAGAAGGAGGAGAAAAAAAAAAAAAAAAAATCAGCTCCATGATAGCCATGGATTAATTCAGCCCCGAAAGCTCACTTTGAACAGACATACCCGAACCTTTGGCTTCCCTGGGAATTGAATCTGCAGCTGCTCAACCTAAAAGCAGGGGTTTAGTGATAGGGATCGGAGCTTCCAGCTCAGAGGCATTTGCACCTCACCTGGGTCCCAGGGTGGGAGGCCTCCCCGCCCCATGAGCCACCCTGCTGGCACAGCCACGAGCTCAGAGCAACGCCCCAGTGAAAACCAGTCTCCCTCACTGCAGGAAACCCAGGCAGTTCATCGCCAGTGAACATCTGGAGCTGCTCCCCACGCTGCACACATCAAAAAGATTCTCACTGCTACTCAGATGAAAAGTCATAAGAAATGAGCTAGGATCCTTTAGAAAGTAGCCGCCTTTCTTATTAGCGCTTGCATGCACACTAAATGCCATGCAATTAGTCAAAGTCCTAATGAGAACATTTATGCATGAGCTTACACAAGAGATGGGGCTGAACTGTGTGCCCTGACTACGCGTGGATGACCAAGACTACGAGGGGCAGATACTCCTCTCTGAGCATCAGAAAAAGTAAGGTATATTTATGGGACTGTACACTTGGATATCCAGCTACTCCAAAATCACTCCCCCCTGTAAGGTCCAACTACGCACAACGCAGCTGGAAACACGGGGCAATTGCAAGCAGTAGTACCTTACCATGAACGATATAAAGGCTTCACCTCAATACCAGTCACAAGAAAAAAGAATCTGTCTCAGACAGTGTAAAAATTGTCTTGCCAACCTATTTGTGCTATAAAGTGTTCAGATGTAGTTTATTAATTATATTTATTAAGCAGTCTAGACAAACTGTAGATTCATTTTTCTTGAAATCAGGCAAACAAACTCAAACGTGACTTCCATTTTCACAATTATCACGCTGCTTGGCTTTTTAATTTGCTATGATGAGTTCTGCAGCGAGACCAGACTTTGGAAGCTTCACCTCGAAAAGGCTGGAGCGTCAGCGCCCCCCCAGCCGCACGCACCAGGCCCCCAGGCACAGCCCCATTCCCCATGGTGTCAGGGCACCTTTGCACAGACACAGACTGGGACACGCCGTTCCTGTGCTGGGCGCGGGCAGGCAAAGCCATTTTTGCGCAGCTTATGGCAGAAGGGCCAAACACTGAGCAGGTTATTATCCAATCTGCCAACACACACAAGTAATTAATTCAGTAGCATGGCATCGCATCTTGCGGGCTGCATTTCACCCCCAGCTGTTAGAGGGGAACTGCTCGAAGGAATGGAGCAATGCCCTAGGATTTCTAGCATATACTCTGCTTTCAGGCTACGACCCTGAAAAGGCCAAAAGGGAAGTCCTGAACACAGAAGCAAGATTCCCAGAGCGTTAACGAATAAAGTCCAAAACAGACTATGAAGCTGGCAAACATTTTTGTAGAGTAGACAGTTATTGTAGACAATTATTTTAAATATTTGCTCATATCCAACTACAAATGAACAGTATTAAAGCACTATTACCAGCGTGAGAGGGATTACAAAGTTAATGCAAACCATCTACTTTTAACCTCTTAAGTAATTTGTGCAATATTAGCAAAGAAGAAGTCTAATGGGAGGAATCATAAAAGGATTTTAAAGATTGGCAGCCACTCAAGATGGCCAAGGACAGCTTCCCGTAGGCCGTTACAAAACGATGCCGGCCAGTTCACGTGTGCCACGATGAGCTGCGAGCTAGGCAGCACCACCCAGGAGTCACAGACCTGTAAGCAGCAACTGGTAATTCATTGAAAACACCAGCTCAGCTGGGCAGGCACAGAGAAGGCAGCAGCGAACAGCCTGTTTACTGCATAAGCCTGGTGCACCTGCATCTTAAATATCATCTGTACCTCAGGTTCTTCCCTCTCCTCCACTCCCATCCCACCCTGGCACCGAGAAACGCCAAATCAAGCTTGCAGGATGGGCTGTCTGCGCACACGAGGTGGGAACCTCCTCCCCAAAGCCCACATGAGGCTCTTACAGCAACAGATCTCCTTCCCTGGAGATTTTCAAAACCCAGCTGGACCCCAACAAACCCGACGTACCTCTGAGGTTAGTCTTGCTCGGAGCAGGAGGGAACATGAATTTGCCAGTGACTGCCATCTCTCAAATATCCCCATAGCCACTTACACCTGCTGAACTCTGGCATTCCCCCTCAAAAACATTACAGACACTCGGGACAAGACCCACGGCTATATGGGTCTGTGTCTTCTCAGCACAGGTACTTGTTTTCTTGCAAGCATTCCCAAAGAAATTCTGAGCAAAGTATCAGAATGGAAATAATCACTTCTGATAAACGTGCTTCGGGCCCTGTTTGTGTTTTTAAAGTGTCCTTTGATAAACCATCTATTTACATTTCGGAAGGGAGAGAAACTGAAATAGGAAATTGCACATGCATGAAAACAAAGGCAGTATCTGACAAGTCATTTTGTTAATTTGTGGGTAATTGCTCATTACTGCAAAATAAGGCTTTTGCACTGTTCCACGAAGAGTAGATAAGAAACCCTAGCCCATTGCTAAGTATTGCTTTTGGCAAATGCAGGCTTCTCCCAGCACAGCCAGTCTCCACGAAGCCATGTTTCCATTAAACGCATATCCTGGCACCCCAAAAGTACCGGTGGAAACAGAACAGTGTGTTCTACAAAATCGTTTGGTGGGGACCCTCAGAGGTTTGCATTCACCCTCTTCTGTCCATTCTTGCTCTGTTCACAGCGCTGCTCCGACCACTTCCCCCCAGCACTGCCTCTGTCCCCCAACGCCCAACTCCAGTGTTTAGAGCAGAACACGTATGTTCCTCCTCCTCCCCCTAAGCCTTCTCACTTAGCTGTTAGGCTACACATGTATTCCCTGAACTCTCAAAATCCACAGGCCACTGCCGCTTCACCTTCCTCACGTGCCACCCGTAAGCAGCAAAGCTCACCTGCTGGCGCTGGATTTTCACTCCCATTTAAAGCAAGCCAACCTGGAGCCCCGATGCACCATCGCTGGCCAAGCTGGCTAACAGTGCGGACACTGAAGGTGGCCACAGCCCGGGAATGGGAGTGTGCTCTGGGAACTGCATGCCATTTGCATAGCCAAGCAGGTATTTTCACAGCCATCGCCCTCAAGGCGCTTTCAAGGTCTTTTTCATCATGGTAACAGCAGGAGTCATTTTTAAACCT
Organism: Butorides virescens; assembly: GCA_017310255.1. Taxonomy (NCBI): domain Eukaryota; kingdom Metazoa; phylum Chordata; class Aves; order Pelecaniformes; family Ardeidae; genus Butorides; species Butorides virescens. The sequence continues at coordinate 90,076 of JADKXX010009980.1, forward strand.
TTCAAATAGTTTTAAATTAACTTCCCTGACAAAGTTTTCCAGAGCAATATAATCCGGCTACATAAAACTCTAGGCAGAAGAGCAGGGGTGCAAGGAAGACAAAGCACAGACCTTCGGAGCGGAGGAGAGACTACAGCTCGACTGAGATGTAGCGGTTTCATCAGCATGCAGATTCAAAGCCATTCCCGTGCAGCTACCGAAGCGCTACCCAAGCCTTCCTAGCAAGCAAAAATCCATTCTGTGTACAAATAGGGCTTTTATAGCTTGGCACAGGGCTCGACTGCAGACTCAAACTTTTCAATGCCTGGTAAATTTTTACTTGAAAGTGGCAGGAGAGCCCATGCCAGAAGCCCGTATGAAATGCCAGCTCAGTGGCAGAAGGTCAAAGCACGGTATCAAGTGATTTTATGGAAGTGTTTCAAGACAAACCTCTTAAAAGCCCTGTGCTATCTAGGGAGGCAGAGATTTATACTGCTAGGAAAGCCCAGTAACAGTCCATAGGACTCCTTTCCAATCACGGGCAGCACCTTTAACACTCTGCCTCGTGAAAAGCACAGCAGCAGGGCCTCCGGCAGGTGGTGAGAGCTCTTTCTGTGTCTGTTTAATCCTTGCTTATTTTGCTGAAGTTAAGAATAAAGAGGCGTTAAATGCCAGAATGTTTGTGCAGACTGTGCTCTACAAAAACCAAAACCAACCCAACCCCCACCCAAACCCAACAAATCTTCAGGCGCAGAAGATGTTCTTTCATGCGTCCAAACCCAGAAGTCACACCCACGGACAACGGAAGCAAGCACAGAGCTAAGGACCAGCACCCCGGACCATTACCCTTTCTCCATTAGTCCCTGCAGCTACGGCTACGGAGGAGGACAAATCTAATTTGAACTGAGAAAAAGGCTCTGTGTTCTCTACCATGTTTATAGAAGTATTTAAGGGTCAGTTAGTGTCAACAGTGACCTTGAACAGATGTCAAGCATGAAGACTTTCAACATACCAGACTTTGCCAGCTGTCACCACATCGTAATAAAAAAAAGAGATCCTAAAGCCCCATCGAAACCTGATCTGCCTGCTCAGGGGCTCCCCCTGCACCCACACAAGCGCACAAACTCACTTCTTGCAAGGGCAGATTTGCAAACGCTTATACACTCTCCCATTAAAGCATTTCAATTGTCTGGATCTGCCATTTTAACAAATTCATGTAGAAGACTTTAAATTCAATTATCACAAATCTCAGCGCTCCCAACATTAAATTTGCAAGTGACATTTAATGGCATTCAACACACATGAAGCTAAGCTACTACGCTAATGGACCAGCAAGGCAAGTTGTAAGACACTCCAGAACACGATGCTCTTCTTTAGTCAAGGAAATTAAAGGCACAGGCTGCGTCAGCCAGGAAGAGATGACAGATATTAAAAAAATCCTTCTGAAACCAAGGCTGCAAAAGCTCTCCGCTCCAGATACGCCACACGGCTACGGCTGCACGTAGTATGAGAGCAGGGAAGGAAAGCGGCTGCTTTATTCGGCAAGATCTCCTTCCAAACTGCTGGGGTCTGGGGGCAATATACCCAGCGTCGGGCTGGTGTGGATCTTAGCGCAGGCATTACAGCCTCTTCGGCCATTCCCACCTCTGTTTCCTCCTACCTCTTTTGCTGATGAAGGCTTAGGCAACGCAGTCCCACTCGCCACTGTTGCCCCGACCCACACCAGCCGATGCTCGGAGCGCCGTCCCAGCCAGCTGGCAGGGATGGCAGGGATGCCGAGGCCACCGCCGCGCACACCGGGGAGCGCTGCCCCCCGTGCCGCTCCCAGCATGCCCACAAAGCTGCCCGTCGCCACACGGCTGTGCTGCCCGCAGGAGGAAAACCCAAAGCTACTGGACGCCAGGGATGCCTTTAAGCCTTTTTTCAAGCAGCAATATGCTTCGCCTTGACTCCTTTAACTCAAGCAAGCTACCTCAAAGAGCTTCAAAATCAGGGAGACAGAAGGCAGACCAGGCTGGGGAGCCCAACAGAGGAAACAGCTTTAGAGTCATGGTTAGGGAGAGGCAGATTTTTTTTGTTTCTCTAAATCTAAGCAAATTAGCACCAGCAAACCCCATGGTTAGTGAAGATGCTTTCACAATACAGATTTATTGGTGCTTTTGTTTGAATGCGGACGCCAGAGCAGCACCACACAAGTGGATGAAGGAAGCATCAACAGGACATGTTCTTGCCCCTCTGATCTGGATGAGCGAACCGTAAAGCCAACACCAGCAGTAACCACATTTCAAAAGCTGCCTTTCTTTAAGAGATGCACCCCAGTCTCCTAGATTAGACTTTCTTTTCCCTTAGCACCTCTTGGCCAAGAGCTGTCAGAACAAAGCTCGGGTAGTACTTGCAGGGAGTCCCCCAACCCCATTAACATGTTTGGCAAGACCAGAAACAATACAGACAAACATTTTAAAGGCATTTAAATAGTCACCTACGCTAATGAACTAAACTCAGCACAAGGAAACCAGTTACATTTGGTAGCTTGTTAGGATGGACATTCTTTTCATCAAAAAAACCCGAGCCCAAGTAACCTGCGCCAAACACTGTCTCTGCTAAGCAGATTTTCAAAAGCATAAAATACATCTAGGATGAGTGTCACAAAAAGGCAGTAGGTCTCATGCTTTCTTCAGTCTTTGGCATTTCCCCCAGGACTTAACTGTTAACTTGAACGATGCCTCTCACTTTGGGAATTGAAGCTGTACTGAAAGCCGGAGTTTCCAGCCCAGAGCAGAGGAGTCATGCAGAACACAAGAGTCTGAGGGCTGCTGGCCCCTACCTGCGCACTGGTGTCCTGGGTGCAGAAAGCCTCCAAGGACACCAAAATCCTTCAGAAAATGCTGGTAGTACACAGGAACTCAGTCATGACCCTCAGATTCTAAAAAAAAAAAAAAAACCACCTCTCAACACTCCGGGGTTTGAGCTGGTTTTGAGCTCACCTCTACCTCAGAGCGTTTTTTCCACATACGGTTGGTTGTGATGTGTTGCACTTGAATTGCGACTGAAATAGCACTCAGGGGCTCTGCTCTATTTCAGCAAGGAACAGTTTGGACCTACCTCGCTGTGAAGCCTTAAAAATCCTTCCCGCACGACACACGCAGGCCCCTGTGAACCACGCTGTGAGAGAAGGATCACTGTCACGTTCAACCAAACCAGCGTTCGCGGCCACGTGCGAGGCTCCTGGCTCGGTTTTTGATAGTGCTACACAGATTTTTTTTTTATTATTTTTTTTTTACTCCAAACAGGCCCTTCCTGACATGCTAGAGAACAAGGTTCTGGACTATTTTTGTCTCAGCATTTTTTACAGGGTGTCCTGTTGCCCCAATTAAAAAGCCTTTAATTCAGCAACTGTTCCTTACGGCCAGACTGAAATTGCTATTAAATCTGAGCAAGTCCCAGGCCACCCATATTTAGCACACCAATTAACCAGCGTGAGCAACGCAGAGCAGCAACGAGCAGAAGACGGGAAGAATTTTTGAGTTGTCATCAGCGATGGCATGTGCGTTCTTCCTCCACATGTTCAGTTCAAGAGAACTCAATAATTATTTAATTAAAAGCAGCACCTATTCAAGCTTGACGAGCGTGGAGGGAAGCAGTGATATACATGGGGAACATGTATACAAAAGGTGCTATTAACAAGCCACTGCCTTTTAAGGATACCGTTAACTCTGACTAGTCAAGCGGCATTCATTAATACCTCCAAGTCCTGAAAATGACCCACTACTTTGATTTATTCAATTTAGAAGTGTTGCAAGTTTTCGTTAAAAGCTAATTAAACATGTGGAAACATGCTGTCTCTGGGTTGATATGTGAAAGACAAAAGAAGGGTGATAAATGGTTTGGGAATCACAGTTTGCTGTACAGACCACAAACACAGTTTAAAGGCATCTGAGTTAAATTTAATTCTGCTCTACATGCGCAAACACGGGAAATCAAGGCAATCTCTCTGGATTTAAAGGGGTTTTATTACCTTGGTTGCAAAAGTAGCCTTTACCTTTCGCCTGCCATCAACCGGAGTTGATTGTGTTCTCTTTCCAAATGCTAAACCCCTTCACAAAGCAGAAGCAATTCCAATGCCCACCAAAACACTACACGAGATAAAACAGAAGTGTGTGTTACTCCAGCGCAACATCCACTCGCTAAACAAATAAATGCAGCCAAGCCCAGACCCACCAAGATCAACAGCAGAGCTTCCGCTGACTTGAATCATCAGGCATCGCATCTGTGTTTTACACTGGTTCACGAACGGGCACGAAAGCCAACCGAAGTCATTCTCACCCGGACGGACCTGAAGCGGCAGGAGGAGTCTGAAGGAATCGCTACAAAACCCGTCGTCACACCGCGATGCGCCGAGGCTGCCGCCAGCTAACGCAACACGAGGACGCTCATCGACGTCCCACTTCCAGCCCTGCTAAGAGAGCCTGCCTGCATCAGCAAGCTTCATCAGCACCATGTCAATATGGCAGAGCTCCCATTTTTTACAAATAATGCTCTTTTCTCTCTCTTTCCATCCCTGCTTAGCGTATTTATGGTGCCTGAAGGCACCAAGGCCTTCTTTAATGAGGTTTTCACACAAGACAGAATAAATTAGAAACCTCGATCAAAACAGGGCCTCCAGCAGGAGCACAGTAAAAAGACAGCCACATGTGTTACACACCCAAAAAAATCCAGAGAGTCCAGCCCGTCAATCAGCCAGCGATTCCACAAGCGAACACGACGCGCGCCCGCCTGCCGGGGTGGGCGACGGCGAGGCCTCTGCCGCCCGCCCCCGGCTCTGCCTTCAGCCCCCCCGCCCCGAGCCCCTCGGGCCGCGCTGCCCAGCACACCTCGGGCCAGGCAGGCGGCGCAGCCCTGACACCCCCTCCACGGCCCTCGGAGCCGTCAGGGTGGGACAGGCCCCCGCCCCACCCGCGGCCAGCGCCGCCAGCTCCTCTGGGAGCGGGGAGCAGCCTGCCCTGGCACCCCAGGATGTGAGGGGGCCGGGGGGCAGGCCTGGCC
>JADKXX010009981.1:0-58978 GCA_017310255.1 Butorides virescens
GCTACACCGAAGCTCTCTGAGTGCGTGCGGCCAGAAAAAAATTAAGGTCTGGCCCGAGCAGGTGAGGTGTGGCAGGGAGAGAAGCCCTCGCGCCGAGCCCGGCGGGCGGCTGACAGGGCCGGGCCCGGCGCCGCCGCCCCCTCCGGGAGCCGAGGGCGGGCTGCCCGCGGGGCCGGGGCCGCGTTCCCTCCCCGCGGGGAGGATGCAGCCGGGGGGGTGCGGGCGGGCCCTGCCCCCAGCGCTGCCAGGCCGGGGGGGCGGCGGAGCAAGCGCCGGTGTCTGCGGTTATTTCAGTCTCCAGGGGCTGTTCTGGCGGTCGGGCTGCGTTGTGGCACCGAGGGCTCTGGAGGCACGAGAAGTCAGCTGTCATTAATGAAATCTCGGTTAAAATAAAATCAGAGAGCAGTTTGGCTCGGGAGTGAGCTCTGGACGTCATCTTCTCTAGGTACAAAGAGTTTAGCTTCATGGACACTTAACGCCTCGCATCCAATTTCAAACTTCACACTTCACAAATTGTGCCTCGTTAATACAATAAAAGTTGGCTTTTTTTTCTATCCGAGGAGGTCCAAAGCGTTCTGCGGTGCCCACGGAGGCAGCGGGGATACCTGCCTGCGCTGAGCCTGGATTCCTGTTCCCCAGCCTGGGAAGACGGGCCAGGTCTGATTAAAACTTGCCGCTTTCCGGGCATTCGTTGCCTCGCGGCGGTGGCTGCTAGCCAGCAGGCGGGAGGTAGCAGAGCCACACCGCATCCCGCTGCCCCGCTCCCAGGCGGGAGGAGGGTGGAAGCAGGCAGGGGAAGGGCTGGATGTGCCCGTATGTCACGGTAATAGCAAGCAAGAGACAGTCTTTGCTGATCTCAGCACGTAAACATACAGAAATCTAAAAAAAGACCCTTGTGACTTGTCTTAATCAATGAGTGATTGCAGACATTCCCCAAGCAAAATCAAAATCCAGCTTGGATAAGTAGTACTTTATGCACTGGGACAGGTGAAACACCAGGGTGTCCCGGTCCTCTGTAAAGAACTGCCAAATACTGCAGTTTCTTACAATGTAGTTTAGCCATGCAGAGGGAAAATCCTCTGGGTACGAAAACTCAGATTTAGAGCCAGTGTGAAAGGTACATTTTGAGATCTGCTATGACCTGCAGCCCTTTAGACTCTTTCATCAGTGCTGATGAAGAGGGGATGAGTGTTGTTTGACCTCAGGATCCAAGCAACAGCTTTCACCCTGTGCAAACCACTTTGCAGCTAGGAGGGGAAACGCAGCTGGAAGAGGCTGGCTTAGGAGAAGGGTGCTGGGGGAATCCAGCACGAGATTTCACTTGGCTTTTCTCCCAGGCAAATAATTTGCAATCCATTTTTTTACCTGTCTGTCTGTGCGCAGCACTCGTGGGCTAAATACAAATGCATCTTTTTCATCTGAATAGGGAACCGGAGTCTGAGCGGTGCATTGGCCACTGTTTCACCACTCCTTGCTTGACATCTCCTGGAAGTCATCATGGAAATGAGTGAGAAATGCAGGTGCCGTGCTGGGTCACCCAGCTTCTTGGCAGTGCTGAGGCCGTCACGCAGGCAGAGGAGGTTTTCTCCAGGCGAATGGAGAGGACCAGAGTCCTCCAGAGCTGGGCCAGAACTCCTTGATCTTCTCCCACAGAGCAAGAAAGCACCTTGTAAACCCTCGGAGCTGGCAAAATACTGCCGTAAGCAGGGAGTTTTCAGAGCGGCCAAACCCCACGTGTCACCGGTGCAGCTTGCAAATGCCTTTCCCCTCCGGCCCCCTTCGGGCAGGTCCTTTCCCCCTCTCGCTCTTGGTGCCACCGCCTGGTTTTTAATTCAGTCGCGGCATCTTTTTTTGGTTCGTCACTGAAGACAGCCCAGGCATCAACAGCTTCAATTCCCTCATCCCTGAGGAGGCATTTATTTGTGAGTAGATTTAATATCGGCTGCTCGGTTCTGGTTTTGCCCAAGTTGACCAGGCTTAAAATCTGGTTCTTACCAAGGCTTTCCAAGGCTGGCTGGCGTGAGTGTGGCTGCGCCGGGAGGGGGTTAGGAACAGGGAACTGGGCCAGCTCACCGCTCCCTGCCTCATTTCTCTTGGGGAAGCAGGAAAGCTGATGGCGAAGGCGGCGGGGACGTGCTGGAAGCAATGCCAGGCTTCACCGCTGCTGCAGGTAATGCCAGGCTTCACCACTGCTGCAGGTAATGCCAGGCTTCACCGCTGCTGCAGGTAATGCCAGGCTTCACCGCTGCTGCAAGTGCCGAGCACCCGCCCAGCCGGGCCCGGGGCGGCGAGGCCTGTTGGGAGTGCCGGTGCGTCCCCTGGGGCGGTGGAGCCAGCGGGGGGCTTGACAATCCCCCCACGTGGTATCGTTCCGTTTGCTCCCCGTGCGCGGTGCTGTCGGGACAGGGACGTTCCTCACGGGGGTTCCTGCTTTTCGGCAGAGCGCTGCTTTCTCCCTCACCACCATTGCTTGCGACCCCGTCCTACTAATGCTGTAATAGGATTAATGTCGCTGACACTTCCCCCAGGGTAACCGTACAATAAATTCCCCCTTTCCGGCGTTGTTCCCCTGGTATGGGCATTTTCTGGCAAATAATACGAACCTGAAGGCTGTGCAAATTGATTCCCAGGAAGCCTGACCTCCCTCTTGGGAGGGAATGGCCAAGGGCTGTCCGAGCAGCTCACAAAGAGCTGTCCCGGGCTGCTGCCTGGGCGGAATCCTGCCGAGCCGCGTGTCCTCCTGCAAGCAGCCTCTCCTGCCAGCCTGCAGCCGGTGCCCAGGCGCCGAGAGGGGTGCCACACCGGGTAACGTTGTCATTTCAGGGGGCTCCCTGCGGGACGGAGGTGCCCTCGTGCAGCAGGAGGGGACACCCGCTGCGCTGCGCTGCGCTGCGGGGGGGCTCGCCTGCTGGCGCTTTGAGTAAATCGGTTTGTCAAAACTGGTGTATACAGGAATGAATCAACAGCAGAACGCTAACAGGTGACGAGCGTTAATGATCATTAGGCACTGATCAATAATTAACAAATGAGTGATACTCAATCTGAAGAGAGATTTTTATTTAGATGTGTGATACTTTACTGGTGAGCTAATGTCAAACTAACAGACAAAATTTCACCTTGCCGCACTCACCATAGGTGCATCTTCAGTACAGCAGTGACCATTTACCCAGTCACTTCATTTATGACATCACTTGGTGCCATATGACGTCATTTCCTCACTGACAGTATTTATCACACCGGGTGGCACCGTTTCTGTAGGCTGCAGAATTTACATAGGTAGCGTCAATTATTAAGTGGCTTCACCCAGGATACCATTTAATGTTAAATCAACTCCACGCCTTCATGGTATCATTCTGGGATTATTCTGGGACCATCTGACATCATTTATCCAGTGACTTCACACTAACCCTGGCGTTAGATGGGGTTGCACTGACCATAACGGTTTTAAAAGCCTCAGAAATAGGAACGGCAGGAGCGGTTGCGGCTCCAAATCTGTGCAGCACGTGGCAGTCCCGCGGGGCTCTGTCCCTGTCCCCCGGGGGTGGCAGGCGGAGGTTCAGACAGCGGTAGCAGCAGCAGGGCAGAAAGTAAGAACGAAAGGCACCACGGAGGGTGTCGAGCAAAAGGCCCACCGCGTTCGCGTGCCGTGGTTGTAAGAAACTGCAGAGCAGGGCTCTTACCTGCAATGTAAACGGTAAAAGAGACCAATACCCAGCTATAGACAATTCAGGACATTCCAGTTGCGCCATTTATTACACAATAAGTGATCAACGTTGAGATGGCGCCATCTTCTCAGATCAGCGATACCGAGCGGGGATCTGTTGCAGACAAATGGCATTACAGGTGCAGGATCGTAGAGTTTTCCTCCTGTTTGTTTCAGATCATTAGAAAAATATGTAAACTCATTTCTTTAATTAATCTGGTTTTAATGGCTGATTGCTCCTGACTGAGACAGCATGCGCCTTTGGGAGAAAATGCGTCAAAATCTGAAATAAAAGGAGAAGTGCTGAACAGAGGCAGGGCAATAGCAGCCATTTCCTCACTTAAATAGAAGAAGACAGAAAAATGAAGAAGAGGCGTGACAGGCAGTGAAAGAAGGAAGAAAAGAGGATTCAAAGGAGACAAGAAGCCAGCAGTTACCGAGAGAGGGCGGCGGGGTTTCCAGGGGCCTGGGTGCTCGGCACGGGGCTGCCACTGCCTTGCCCGGAGCATCCTGCCTGCAAGCGGCGTGTCCCGGCCGGACCCGGCCGTGGCCTTCGGGAGCAGAAACAGGAGAGCCCATGGCACCTCCCTGCCGTCCCTTCAGCGGATCTGTACAACATTTCCGTTAGCGCCATGCTAGGCATTCCCATCAGGTAACGAAAGGGCTGACAAGGGATCCCGCGGAAAGGGCTGGGGAATAAGAGCTGCAGGTCAGACGCGCTGCCACGCGGATGCGGGTGGGCGACAAGGAGGAGCCATGGGGCTGGGAGTGGGATGGGGCTGACGGCACCATGTTTCCCACCGCGGGTATCCCTGCTCCCAGCCCCTTCAGCCAGCGACAGGCTTCTCGCCGGCATCCTGAGGGGACCCCCGTGCCGCAGGAGGTTATTCTCCTCCCTATTTCCATCCCCACTTAACAGGGTTTGCTGCTCTTCTTAGGGAAAAAGGGTATTTTCGTTTCAGGCAGCGGCACGCTTCCTGAGAATGGCACCCCCAGGCTTTTCGTGTCCCTCACCCCCTTTTCTCCGTCATCTGTGGCTCCCAGGCTCTGTGCTGCCGCCTCTGCCCGGGAGCGAGCGCCCGCTCCCGACGAGGCCTGTCGAAACCCGCGGGACTTGCCCACACCGTGCATCGCTCCTCGCCAGAACCGTCCCCAGCGCCGGCTCATGGAGCGAGTTGTTCCAGCCGTGCTTTTCGCCAGGAGGATTTTAGCGCCGGCGTGCTCCCCTCGTCCCTCTGGCCGGGTGGCAGAGGAGGAGCGCTGCTGATGGGGGGCCCCGTGCCACCCGCCCCGTGCAGGCGGCGGCGAGCGACGCGAGGACAGAGGGCTGCTGCCCCTGCGCTCCTGCGGGCTGCGGGGGGGTTCATCCCATTTGCTTTGAAACTGGTACCGACACTGCACCTCACGCGCTGCCGCCCTTGATCCTTCCCACGGCGCTTGTACTGCTCGTTCAAAACGCTTTTTTTTCCAGGACCCCTAACATTAACTGTGAATAAATAAACATAAAAATGGATGGGAGTCATTGCCGTGCTGCATATGCCTGCTTGCCCGTTTCCTTGGGAAACCTACGCTTATCCCCAAAAGGGCAAGCTGTGGTTTTCCGTACGCACACACACACACGCTAGCGGGGCTCCGCTGAGCCTGGACCCGAGCTGACACGCTCCCAGCCGGCACGGCCGCATCCTGCTCCCGCTGGGGCAGGTCCGGCAGCACGGGGCTCTGTGGCACCTAAGAGGTGTTAATTGCAGAATGGTTAAATCTCCGTTACCTCAGCCAGGCTCTGGGCAGGAGCTAGAAGGAGAAGAAAACCTTGCTCTGCGAGATGGGCAGCGCCGAGGTGGGGTTTCACAGGGGCAGTCGCACAGCCGTGGCTTTGCAGTCGCTCAGGGAGTCCCGATGAGCTCCCAGCTTCCAAAAGAGGAGATTACCTTGCGGATGCTCCTTGTATTCACTTTGCCAGCAGGTTTGTCCTCAGAGCAGCGTGCTAAAATCGTGGGAGAACGGGAGGAAATGGCTTTGCAGGGGCCCAAGGCTGAATGTGCCGCACGGCGGAGGCTGGGAAGAGGCAGATTTCTTGGGGCAAAGCGGTGCACAGTTAGGTTGAAGGAAGATGAATGGGGGCTGGGTGCTTCACAGATGCAGAAGCAGTGAAGTCCACCCTTACCACAGTCGCTCAGTAATTCCTGGGATCCACCTGCTAGGAGTAGTCCCCGGCCAGCACGGAGCACTGCGCTCTCCAGCAAGGCCTGGAGATGGTCACCTCCAAAGTGATGTCCCACCATGGGGTCAGATGTGCCAGCACAGGCTGGAGGTACCCTGGGGTGGGGGTCTCCGGCCCGACCCCGCTCCCAGCAGGGCCAAGGCCGCAGCTGCAGCCGGTCACTGGGGTCCGTGTCCAAATGAGTCGGGGCACCCCCAGGGATGGCGATCCCCTGCCTCTCACATGGGGAAGGGCTGATTCCTTGGGGCCAAACTCTCCTTGGAGTGAAACTGTGCACGGGTACAGGGCTGTCCCCCTGTGCTGGGCCACTGAGCTCCAGACCATGCCACCTCCACGGCGTCCAAGGTGCAGGAGCAAAACGGTACCTGGAGGCTCCTGGTCAAGGACCTCTGTGGTTCACTGCTGAGCCCGGAGATGCTGCGGTCATGTAGCAACAGCTCTCCCTCCTGCGCCATCCCAGGACCCCATCCTGGGGGCTTTTTCTGGTCACAGCCCGTATTTATCCTTCACCTTGCATGATTCGGGAATTGCCATTTCCAAATGGTGTGGGGATTTTGCCCTCCTGTGGCGCTGGCACCCAGGGAGGGCACAAGTTTCCTTCTCAGACTGGATTTTCTCAGCTTTCCCTGTAGAGGCAGCACTTGCCTTTCAAGCCAGTCTAAAGGAAGAAACAGATCTGTGTTTTAAAAACTAATTCCTGTTCCTAATGAGTGCAGCTGTGAAGACAGGACCAACGTCAGCATGAGCCGGTACTGAGCGGGTTTAGTAGTTACCGGTTATTTTAATGTTCAACTCACTGCCAGAAGCTGCCTAGTAATTCGTGTCCTGTGTCACCGCACGAGCTCTATTCCTCGAGTCAGAATACAGTCTATAAATCAAGCCTCCCTTTCCTCTAACAGCAATAATAAAGATACTGTGGTTGTCCCGATGGAATGTGGGCAATAGTCTTGCTCTGGACTGGAGATCTCCAGAGCTCCCTTCCCAGCACCACTGCTGTCATGCCACAGGCCAGGGAAATCAATGACATGATTTAAACAGAATAAATCTCTGCCCGCTTCTCCCTACACCATTCAGGGAACACCAGATCTTCTCATAAAACAGACGGAGGTCCTCCCACCAGCTTAATAAATATATAAAGTCAGAGAAATCTATAGGGCACGGGATTTGCCACATGAGGATGAGCATCAAATGTTATTCCAGCCTCAGCGCTAATAATTTTTACGTTACCACCTCGAGAGACAATAACCTGACGCTCCTTTAGGCAAGGGAGCAGCGAGGCAGCGAGGAGAGAAGCTGATGTGAAGGTTATCATTTTGATGGCAAGTTTTGGTAACTTGAGGATTTACAACCGAAATCCAAGTGCAGCTCACATGCATTACTTGAAGAGGACTGGGAAATCGTATAAAGCGTGTAAAACTCAGAATCATGTAACCGCCTTGCTGCTGCCAGGCGTGGGAGAGAGCCTAACCCCTCCGGGGTGGCTACAGAATTTATCGGCGTAAAAAAAATGTTGCTTACGCCTCCGCTAGAGAAAGAAAAGGCAGCCACGAAGCACATTTGTCCTGTGGGTGGTTCAGATATTACTGCGGCTCGGGCCCCCCTCGCTTGGGCTGTGGGTGCCTTTCGGAGGGGACGATGGCAGAGGTTTTATGGGAGGAACGCGGGAAGTGGAGCGGCTCCCATCAAGTTCACCAGGAGTTTTGTCCCGGAGTGCCGGTCAGACGTGTCAATCCTATTAGCGGTATTATTCATGGGTCACGGCACAGGGCTGAGGGCTGAATGTGTTTGTTCTGCAAATCGGACTAATCTTGTGAAGAGTGTAGAAGAGGATATGTAACGTGTTTGGCCTCTCGCTGCTATCGGAGATCGCAGCGTGTTACGTTGCCTTGAAATTGCATTAGTGCAGATCCAATTTTATGGTAACATATAACTTCAATTTCATTAATATCGGCCACCATCTTTTAAACATTTAATACATCATAAATCATAGCAAAAAAATTTTGCTCTCGATGTGGAATGAGGCAGCCGGAACAAAATTAAATCTGAAGCCCCCCGGGGTCAGCCAAGGCATGGGCTTGCTCCTGAAAGGTGCTGCGAGAGCCGGGTAGCCTGGCAGCCAGCAAAGTGAGAGGCTGCGCTGGGTTTTTGGATAGAAATGTAGATCATGCAGGTGGCATCATGAGAGGTCATCTAAAGCTCAGGGCAACACACCAGCCCCGTCCTAGAACAAGCTGCGAGTGGCTTAAATGCCCCTGGTTGGATGGACTGTGCCCATCGATGCCACACTGCTGGCTGGGGGGCAGATGTGGAACCAGGGACTGCCACGTGGCTACCTCAAACTACGAGTGCGGCGGCTTTGCTGCCCGGCCTGCTGGCCATCGTTTTCTTTGCTGCACTCGCTTTTGCGGTGACTTTGGTGTCGTGGCACCCTCCAGTCGTGCCTCTGTCGTGGGCTAGGAGCAATTACCTCCACAGCAGTAATTTGATTTCAGTGCTTCACCGTCCCAGGGTGTGATATCACTGCCGTACGTGCACCCTTGGTGCAACAAGGATACCTTAGGGACAACGAATAAGCGCCAGTGAATAGCTCATCCGGCATCACCCGCTGTCCCACGTGCCTCAGCACTCAGCTTCGCACGCCAAGTGTTGCTATCGTCCTTCGACACCCGCTTAAATATACAGCAGGAATAACACAGGGCTGGCAATAATACTACTGAGCTGAACGCTCAAACACGAGAAAGCTGTTTTTAACTGCGTGTGGCATGGCATTTTTGATGCAGGAAAGATGTTTGAAGTCAATGTTGCGAGAATAATTCGTATTCGGTATGTGCATGAATACAGATGTGATTTGGACGGCACGCACAGGACGTTTAGAAATGGAAATCTCATTATCCTAGCAGTAATTCAGGACTATTAGAGGGAAGCTTAGGGTCTTCAATCAGTAAGACTGTATTATCATAACAGAGTTAATTGCAATAACGTAAAAGATGCTGATTAAAAAGACTTTTCTCCACATAAGACCTACTACCTACTATATGCAAAAGCACCAGCAGCCCAAATTCTGCCTCCGATTTGCTGAACCCTTCTGCTTCTCCCGGAGTCAAGGAGAGAGAAGGTGGGTTTGCCCCTGTAAGGCTGGCCCCGAGCTGCCTGTCTTTGCCTCGATCTCGCAGCGTGAGAACAGAACAGGAGCGTGGCTGAGAGCAGCCAAGTGCTGTAATTCAGAGAGCCAGGCTCACCGCTGCAAAAATTTCCTTCCAAACTCGGTACAAAAACCCCTGCATCTCTTCCTTGCCCTGGATAGGAGCCGCACTGGGAGCTCACCGTGCCAATTCTTTCCTTTCGCTGCCACTTGAAGCCGTTCTGGGACGTTGTCTGAGGCAGTCCCTGTATCCTTCTCCGCCTGATGCTCCGACTACAGCCGTGCTCCAAGGATGCAGCTCCCATCACGCTGGTGGCCCTCCTGTGTGCCCCAGAGCTGCTCTTTACCATTGGGGAGATCAAAGCACCTCGAGATAAATCTCTTTATTTAACTGCAATTTGTCCTGCAATTGTTGATTTGGGGATACGGTTGGGTTCTCCTCGGGCAGGCACTCCCAGTCACAATGCTCCCCCTCAGCTGACTCGCCCAGGTCAGCCTTAGCTCCTCTCCTTGGAAGAAGTGGCCCGTAGCAGCAATCTTTCTTCTGGTGATGACCACACATTTTTCAGGGTCAGTCTGCTTTGCCTTTGGTTCGAGTACAGGTGCTTCAGTACCAGCTCTGTCACCGTGGGTCTCGCTGCCCTCAGCTGTTGCTGGGCTCTCCCACAAACCTCCCGTATAACCATTAGAAAATGGCTCAGAACAGGTCCCCTCCTCCTCCCTTCAGAGACCAGAGCTGTATTCGGGCACGGTGGCCATCTCCATGGAGAGCAGAGAGCAAACTGCAGCAATTTCGCTGACTCCTGCCATCTCCTTTCTGTCTCAAAGATATACCTCTGTCTGTTTGCTGGTTTCCAAGTCGTTTGAACAGGGGTAGTTAGAAAGGACTGTTTGTCCCTGGCTGACGCAAACGCATCCAGTTCCTATAGGAATGGCCATACGGGGTCGGGTGTGAAGCCCCGTACGGCCCCGCCAGCACGTACGGAGCACAAACCGCTGCAGCGAGACCTTCCCGGTGCCGTTTGCGGTGCTGCAGGGCTTCTCACAGGTTCTCTTTGTGTTTAACAGCCCGTGATTATTTTCAGCTAAAAATAACATGCTCTAAGGTCTTGGAAGAATTAGCTGGCTTTCCTACGCCAAGAAGAAGCGCTGACTTTCCGTGTCAGCTCAAAGTTATTCTCGGTAATGAATTAGCCCTTGTTCAGACCACACGTACTTTAATGGGCTCCTTGACTCTGCCTGCCTTGCCCACGGCTGCTTCAGGAGCCAAATGCCAATACGTGCTCGGGAGTCAAACGCAGAGTGCTTTCATCTGGTGAAAAAAGCCCTATCGACATTGCCGGATTACCCAAGAGGAGATCTCCAACCCTGGCTGGCAGAATCAAAGCTTTTGCAAAGCTTGTTTTTCTTGCGCAAAACACGTGGGGGCTTATAAAAGCATAATAGTTGCAAATGCAACGATCATTTCTCCTAATGAAATAAACAACTCAATAAAATACTTCTTCATCAGCAGGAAGATTTATAACGGCTCCAGAAGCGCCAGAAGGATATCCAGGCTGCCATCAGAAGCTTGGGAATGACCTGGAAAGCCTGGGCGGGATCTTTAAACACACAGACCACAAGTATTTTGTCCTGTGTCTACTTTAATCAGAGAAAAAATATAGTGACAACAGCGGGAGCAGACTGGCTTCTGAAATTTTCCAGGAGATAAACACCAGCTTTGTTTAAGCCAACTGAATTTTACCTTATGAAAAGTTTAAAGGTGGTTTGGGAGTTCAGGGGTGACGCAGGGACGGCACAAGCCACCATTTCAAGTGAGGCTGCTTTGTAAACTTGCTCTGCAAGAACAGGCAGCATCTGCCTGCGGTCAGACCGTCTGCTTCGGCCTCAAAGCCCGGCTGGAATTCCTCAGGCCAAAATTACAGAGAAGCTAAACCAGGGGTTTTATACAAGGAGCAGGCTGCAACCCTTCCTGGAAGAGGGAATATTTCACAGTTAGCAACAAGATCCAAGTGTCACCTTTTTGTATTTTAATCTTATTCCAACCCCATGATTTCCCAAAATAGACTGACTCACCAGGAACGTCACGTTCATCTTGATTCAGCTAATGATATTTGTACTTTCACATTGGATGGGATTAATTTTCTATCCCGTTAATGCAGCACGTGATTATTACATATCTTTACCGTGCGCACAGACGTGTATTTTCAGCGTCGGAAAGGAAAGCAACTGGCATTTTAAATTACTGAATGATAATTGGAGGTGGCTGGTTTTCATAAAGATTAAGGAATTCCGTTCAATATGATAAATGGTTGTAAGCTCCCTTCTATACTAAGTTCACAAGTGAATTTATTTGGCAGCCATGGGTTGTGGGTCTATTGAAGAACGATTTCCACCCCTCAAAGGCATCTGTGCTAATGTAGTGAACGTGTAACATCGTATTACGGAGTACAGGTACTGAAGCTTCCCAGATGATGGGTTTCGGTACTGACGCCTTGCACAACCAACGCTGCAGATCAGATCTAGCCAGATCTCAGTAAGGCTCAGTTCACAGCCACATCTAAAGAAGTGCAGTCGGTGCCTGAGCAAAAGGGGATCCAATAATAAGCAATGAAGCAAAGGACATTATTATCCTGGCATTTTAAGTACAAGGCTTTACAAAATCAATATGCAGCCATGCGCCGTTGACATATGAAATGCAAAAATGAATTCCAATAAGGGAAATCTGCCAAAAAGAAGAGATTTTATCCTGAAGTGAGTGAAGGAAACACAGACATTCAATCAAGGAAAATGTCAGGGAAGGCAAAACGAGTAAGAATTCCCATTCTACCCAGTCATAAAAGCAGTGACATAAAAATGAGACCCTGCTGCTTATGAAACCCTGAAGCCTGACTTCAGGCCTCCCGAACGGACCAGCCCACTGCCTTTAACAAAACCGCAATAGGCCTCATCACCCCCCAAAGAAAGCAAGAAGAAAATGCTTGAGTCGACCCTGTTATCCAGCCGCACACCCCCATGCACAGCTTGTTGTGCACCGGACCGCGCGCAAAGACTCGTTTCCTCAACCGTCTCAATAACAGCAAAGCAAAACTTGCCCGGACCGCTGGTTTTGCCTGGCATTCTGCAACTGGAGTAATACCCTCTTGTTGGGCTTCAGAAGCAGCTTTCCCTTCTCTTGGGCGCGGGGCTGCACTGCTCCCTCTTTCACAGGCTGTGTCAGGGGTTCCCCTGGCCCCCCCGGGATGGGGACCCCCCGCCTCCCCGGGGACCTGTCCGGGGCTGCTCCCCGCGCGGGGGAAAGTGTGCCAGCCCCCATCCAGCCTGAGCCCCCGGGCTGCCCTCTGGGGCCCAGGCCCCTCGTGGCATCCCCTCTCGCTGCCAGGAAAGGTTTGGCTCTGAGCTCTCTGTAACCAGACTCTGCAAACACCCAGGAACCTGAACAGGGGTAAAACATCCCAAGCATTTTCTAGATCAATGCCTTCTTTTTTTTTCTTTTGAGTTTGAGTAGATTCTTCATACACATCTACAGAAAATAAGGTGGTTTTTGTAGCTCTTCGCTTTCAGCACAAGACCCAAAAGGCATTCCCGAGGCAGGACACGTCAGTGCCACTTCCCTGCCCTCCTTCCCCCCAGCCCCACGCCCCAGGCACCGTTATTGTACTGTGCAGCACTTTTCAACCCGGTATAAAGAAGAGTAGATGAATTTACCTTAATGAACGGTAAATCCCACCTACAACACCCTTTTCCTTTATCCAAGCTAAAAGCATTACTGACATGAACTGATTTTGAAGGGCAAGCAGACAAAAGTTTTAATTTGTTACCACAGACTTCAATGGGGAAGTTAAGGATTTTCTAGACAAAAGACCAAGGCTCAGCTAACTCCAGCTGAATGCCTCTTTCTGTTCATTTTCCTTTTGTGTTGCCACTGCTAACGGTGCGAAAAGAAAGACCCCGATGACCAACGCGCCAGTTCATTCCCGTGATTGAAATCTGCCCTCTAAACGCCGGCAGGATCAGCTGAGCTCTGGGCAAAGCCGCAAAGCAAATCAACATCTTTCTGCTGCAAAGCTCTGCTTGCCATCAGTCCCAGCCTGGTTTTGCTTTTGGGAGGAGCACAATGTTTCCAAAAGCATACACGGATTTATACGGTTTGTTTGCAGCCCACGCTGCCTGGAAAATGCAAAACCAGCTAAATACGCAAGAGCTAAAACTAAACAAACCGTGAACGTGGAAAACAGATTTGCAGTCAGTTGAGTGCGAGATTTATCGACGACTGGTACGGGCTGCCCTTGCTGCCACAGCCGTGATGTGCTTCTGACACGGCTGCAGACTTCAGGGGGGACAGGACAAGCCTCTGTCTCCGTTTTAGCGCTGACAGGATCTAGGAGTTAATGCTTGATATCTGCTTCTCCTCTTGCGTGAGCGTATTGGCAAGTACAGTAATCTCTCTGGCTTCCTAATGCCTCGCCACCTCTCAAATCCAGACGAGAATAAAGCCAAGCGTCACAAAGCAGGGTAGTGAAGAGCACACAGAGAAGGCAAGTGAGCCAGCTGTGAGTTGTTACCTCCTGTGGGGAAAAAAAAGTTGACAAAGTCCTGGAACCTGAATTGCCTCCAAACTTCCTGGAGGCCCTGAGAAATATCTGCCTCACATCCACTGGCAGGTAAAAGTTCAGGTGGCCTACGCTTTTCTAATGATAAAGTGGGAGATCAACACCTTTATTCAAGAAAATAAAACAGAGAATGTAGAAGGAATTTAAAAGCAGTATCATAACAATAATTTACTGCCTTAGGATTGGCAGAAGTGTCACCGGATAATGTTTTATTTACTGCATCTATTAAAAAGCTGGCTTGATCATGAAGAAAATCTGTCTTAGATGACTGTTGTAATTTTAGAAAGCTGCTGACCAGCCGTGACTGTACATCTGCTGAATAAATTGGCAAGCTGCCCCCGTTTCCAGCTCTTTATCCTGGATGATTTAACGAGATGTAGCTTTGAATGCGGTGTGGTACAGTCGGATTTGTTTCACGCCAGCTCCTGACGCTGAGTTTTTCTGAAGCTCTTTCAGAGCTTTTCCGCCCCTCTTTTCACGTGGGGATGGATGGCACCGGTCAGGGGAGGTCACGCTGTCCACGTTGTCACTGTAACAGCCCTGTTGTCTTGGGCAAGAAGCTTGGTTGTAAAAGTGTGCCGCAGGCTTAAACCTCTGGTTGGAAGCAAAGTACGAGAACAGGGCACAGGTCCCTCCGAGCTCAGTGTCTGCCCTAAGAGGCAGGCAAACCATCTCATTCCTCTCACTGGGCTTGGAAAATCTATCTCGAGGTGCACCAGGTCATTTACTCTTACTGGTGGAAGGCTGTTCCCAACACTGCCCTTTCCAGATTAGGAACCTCCTAGCGTCGTGTCCAGTTTGCACCCATCCACGTGTCCTCTCGTGAGACGTGCACTCCCCAGCAGCGCCCCCGTGCACCTTCTGCGCTGGGGCGAATGTGGCTGTGGATGGCCAGCGCTGCATACGCAGCCTCCCAGATGCGATGGCAGCAATACCCGCGGTGGGTAGCGTTACCGCAGCAATACCCGCAGTGGGTAGCATTACCGCAGCAATACCCGCGGTGGGTAGCGTTATGGCAGCAATACCTGCGGTGGGTAGCATTAATCTTTCCCTATCTCTACTGATAATGTCTCTTCCGACCGGACTTAAACGCCTGTCTGCCGTTACGTGGCCATGCCGCACGGACGGCTCAGAGTTGCCCGGAGATCAGCCGGTCTCTTCAAGCCTTTCTCTTCCTTTGTTGTTTCCAGCTGATGAATTTGCAGTGCAAACCCCTGTCGTTCGCTACAAGAGCATGAGAGTTTTTCACCGTTAAATTTCAGCCCATCTCCAACTGTTTGTTCTCTGTACTTGGGTGTCGTGGTTTAACCCGGCTGGCTACTAAGCACCACGCAGCCGCTCGCTCACTCCCCCCCTCCCTCAGTGGGATGGGGGAGAGAATCGGGAAGGAGAAAAAGGTTAGAGCCGAGGGCTGAGATAAAGACAGTTTAATAAGAGAAAATAATAATAATAGTAATAATGAGAATGATAACAAAATATACAGAATGTACAAAACGAATGATGCACAATGCAATTGCTCACCACCCGCCGACCGATGCCCAGCCCGTCCCGAGCCGCGATCAGTCCCCGAGCAGCGACCACTCTCCCCGCGACCGAACCGACCGACAACTGAACTGACTAACTGAGCCCCCCCCGAGCATGACGTTCTATGGTATGGAATAGCTCTTTGGTCAGTTTGGGTTAGCTGTCCTAGCTGTGCTCCCTCCCAGCTTGTTATGCACCTGGCCGAGCAGGAGAAGCTCAAAAAGTCCTTGAGCAGTCTGAGCACTACTTGGCAACAACTAAAAACATCAGTGTGTTATCAACATTCTTCTAGCACTAAATCCAAAGCACAGCACTATGCTAGCTTCTGTGAAGAAAATTAACTCTATCCCAGCTGAAAGCAGGACATTGGGCCACTGCCAAGCTTTGAGATGTTACCAAACTTCACTATTACGGCCTTCTTTTGGCCATCCAAGCCCAAATCCAGGTTGCCACTGGATTAATGATTACGCTTGCTGATTCTTTCACGATTCGCTGTTCTAACTAGTCCCTTGCCTCGAGCATGTTACAGTCTCTGAGCTTTTTTTCTGCCTGCTATTTGGTGAAAACACAACCCAGAAATTTACCTTTTCCATATATAGAGCACACATCCACACTGGGTGCTTTCTCTCCCCCTCTTACTTATGTGGAAAAAGAAACTGTGATTATTTATTTTTACTCTTGGAAAACCCAGTTTGGCTCGATTTTGAGGGTTTCTGAATTTATCTCTGTGTTTTTCAAACTCCACGGCCAGAGTGTTTGCTGTATGGGATCACGCTGCTCAAGAACTGGAAGGGCTTGACATACTCCAGACAGACAAGCCACATAATTATGGGGTTGTCATGCTGGTGGAGTTGCCCACACAGGGTGAAGCCACACTGCAAGAACAGAAATCTGCTTGCAAAGAGGTCAAACCACTTAAGATCCCCAGAGGCTTCTATATTTTCTGGGAGAATGAACCTCATTACGACACAGCCACGCTGATCAAGCCCTTTAAAGAGCACCATGCAGCAGGGAGGGACCTGAGCAGTGATCCCAGGCATGTTGTAGCACTCAGGGTTTCCGAGAGTGCCGTGTGCCCCATATGGGACCAAACGGGACCGGCATCCCAAGCGCTGGGTGCCTAGCTGAAAGAGCAGAGTGGCGAAAGGCCACAAGAACAGGGATGTAGCACAGCGATGGAGATGTCGTCATACTCGGGGTTAATCGAGGTCAAGGATGGCCTTTCCCATCAGCAAGCAGGCGGTGGCTCCACCCTAATTATAAGCCATTTAAACAAACTAGCCAGGTGGAAAAGCAGGCCCGAGGAACTTGGGGAAAGACTTTGACCCCAGTCTCTAGGAGATCACACTGAGCAGCTCTAAAGCAGTCACCCTTCAGACTGGAAAGGCGATCTCCAGACCAAGCAGCCCAGTGACAGACCTCCCACTGACAGCTTCTGACCAGTCGCAGTGCTGCAAGTCCCAAACTGGAATGACATGCAAGTATTAAGAGATGGTCCTTCTCTCTCCACGAGGACAGAAGGGATGCGATCTGAACTCACCCCTTTCTGCAGAACACAACAGCTACCAGTGCAGGCGTCGTTCCTTTTCCAGCTCTCAGATTGCTAACCAAAATGTGGCATCAGCTAAAGAAAACACTGCTGCTTTCCATATGAGCGACGAATGCGTTTCTGCTCCCTGCTCACATGCACAGAAGACAAAGGACTCCCGAAAGAACAGAAGGGCCTCTGAAAAGCCTACGCTTCAACAGGAAGTGGCAAGGGTTTGGCAGTGCCCCCAGATGAAAGCGATTTTGCACGTAGGGTACAAACATGAATCCAAAGTGAGCCCCACTCTGCTGACATGGCTTTGCACCGGAGAGCAGAGGTGCGATGCCAACAGACAGATCAACATCCCAGGTTTCTGGATGCCACCATCTCGCCCAGCAGCAGCAGAAACTCAGCTTTGCTTGCTGAGAACACAAGCAGCTACATGCCAGCCAGTGAAGTTCACAGGGAAGAGGGTCACCCTCCTCAGGGGAGAAATAAAAGCAGCTCAGTTATTGATGTTACAGAGTGCACAAGAAACTCCCAAAGCTAATGTGCTGGTGCATCATCTCCAGGTCTGAAGGCGTGATCCAAAAGCAGGCTGAGTTGCTCCAAGCCCGCACCCTCTGCCTCCTCCAAGTCTCCACCACACCACCTCATCTTGGGTGGCCTGGAGCACTTGGCACTGGCCTTTGGATCTTGTTGGGTTTGCTTTTTGCCTTCAAAAGTTGAAATTCACTTAGTTATGGAGAAGAAATAAGCAAACACCAAGTGAATAGAGGATAGCTTTCTGCTCTGAGCGACCTCTGCTGAAGCTATGCAGACCTTACTCCAAAGGTGACCTCCAACAGCGAGGCCAGGGTGTCTGAATAGCACCACTGCCGAGCTTCTTACTTCCCTGTTATTTTGGGACTGTGAAGCTCAAAGGCTGATGACAACTTTTATTTCTTCTCCTAGCACCATGATAGGGATATGGCTGGCAGCCAGCAGGAAGAGATCCTTGCTTGGAGACCTGTTCCTTCAAAGTAAAGAAAATGAAAGGACGGGTTGTGTGAGAAAGAAAGCGGAACACAAAATTAGAAGCCACACTTTTTCATCCCTGGCCCATGTAATTAATATCATTGGGTTTAAAAGCGCTCTAGAGAGCGCCAAAACCTAGAACTGTTCCTCATGTCTACAGCTGCAGGCAGTGAATTGTGACTATTTAATTTACCTGAATGCTCAGACTGGCAGCGGGAGCAGTTCCTTTGTTCCCAAAAAGGACAGCTAATAACATGCACTCAGCATATTAAAATATGTGTTCTTTGCCCTTTGACTGCTAAAGAAATATATTCCCATGAACGGTAATTGCAGGCCATCGAAGCACCGAGGAACAGGAAGGCTTTGTGAGAAAACAGGTGTTTTTAGAAGAGGTTAGTGCATTAACTCTCTCGGCTGCATTTCAAATATAGCTTGGCTTGGAAATTGATGCACCTCTAAGGAAAATCCATAGAACCAGAAATCAGGAAATTATTCAGGACAGTTCTTTGAAACTGACTGTAGGACAACAAAAAAATGCTAGTGAATGGAAATGTGACTTAGGCATTAACCCCCCCAGCATCACCATGCTTGAAGATGGAAAGAGACAAAAAAGATAAAGAACAAGAGAGAGAACAATTTGATAAGGTCGCCTTTGGAGCAGGCACATTGGTTTGGGGTTTTTTGCTCCTGATTTAAACATAAAAAAGATACAACAAGGACCAAAAAGGGATGTCACAATACTTGTGGAGGGTGAAAATGGCAACTTGGCTGGTATGTCCAGAGTTTTGGGGTATGAACTGGAGCTATTCTCCAGAGAGAAGACAATGCTGTGTGTGAGGAAAAGCTCTGAGGGAGGAAAAGCGGTGTTCTCAGCAGCCAGAGGCTGCGCTTGCCTAAGTGTCATGAGGCAGGTTGGCACCGAACCGACGTCTAACCCGCTTGGCCCGGGTGTCTCTGGCACATCGTGGAGCTCTCCGAGCAGTGATGTTCACACACCTCAGCGTACGCCGCGTAGGCGCTAGGCATCCGAGTCATCTGGTCTCCCTTTGTTTCTGAAGGTGACAAACACCCTGCACAAAGTTCCAAAAGGAGCCCAGCGTCACTTGCAACCATTTGACTAATGCAACATTTTCAGCAGAGAGCAGCACGCAGAAATTCCCTGTGTGACCAGTGGCCCCAAAGGCCTTTATGGACTCAGACTCCACCAAATAGGATGCATGTTGTAAAAGCAGGCCTCTCTCTTAATGTGTTCAAAAACATATTAAGAATGGGAAATAATTAGAGGTGACTCCTCATAGAACGATGTGTTATTGGTAAGATTTTTCCCTGTCTTAATAGATACATAGAAAAAAATCCTGTGAGAGCCATTCAAAATACATAACTGAACAGTTGAATGTGATATGATAGGTTGGGACAAATGTGATGTGACAGGAGCAAGTAAGGCATCGCAGTGGGGGTAATTCTTCACTTGACGATTCAGGACATAGAATTCCCTTTCTGGAACAGAAACTGCTATCACAAATCAATTTTTATTTAATTACCTTTTTAATTCACATCTTTTAAAACTGAATATTTACACTCTCTAGTGAAAAACTCTACGAGTTCTCTTGCTCTGCCTCACCTGCATAAGCTCATGTGCACACTGCTGTAATATGCAAAGACATTTTCCTGCTACAACCCGTTACAGATCCGTTACAGTGAATAACTGTGTAGAAGATGGAATGTGTATCTTTCCTGGTATTTCATAAAACACCCTCCGTAGGTTTCAAAACAACCTAAGATGGTATTTTCTGGAAACTGCCCTCTAGGTAGTTTCATGCTGATTTTGTTACAAAAGATGACAAGCTAGAAATGACTTGTGGTTAGATATGCCTCATATAAACTAAAGAAGATCATACGAAATTATGATGGAGCATTTGCATTTTTTCCCCTCTGGACTTCTTTTCAAACTGAAATTCATATCACTTCTCTGCAGTGGTCTTGAAATGCTTACTTACAAATTTAGTCCAGCCTTGTAAAATTGGAAAGCTCCCAGGAATCATTTCTGAGGAACCATTTACATCTAAAAGAGCTGTACCAGACTTTTGCTTGTTGCACTGGTTTTGAGTTACCACTATTTGACAGTAGACAGTGTCCTTTCTTTTTTAAACAATAACTAGTGTCGTGGTTTAACCCCGGCTGGCAACTTGGCGCTACACAGCCACTCACTCACTGCCCCCACAGTGGGATGGGGCAGAGGATCGGAAGGGTAAAAGTGAGAAACTCCTGGGTGAGCTACAGACAGTGTAACAGGGAGAGCAAAAGCCGCGCACACCAGCAGAGCAAAGCAAGGCCAGGGATTCCTTCCCTGCTTGCCATGGCAGGGGGTGCTCAGCCCCCCCCAGGACAGCCGGGCTCCATCACGCCCAACGGTGACTGGGGCAGGCAAACGCCATGGCTCCCAACGTCCCCCCTCCCTCCTCCTTCCCCCAGCTCTGTGTGCTCAGCAGGACGCTGTGGGGTGGGGGGTACCCCTGGGGGCAGGCGGGGTCAGCTGGCCCAGCCGTGCCCCCTCCCAGCTTCTTGTGCCCGTGGCAGAGCTGAGAGCTGAGAAGTCCTTGGCCAGTCTGAGCACTACCCAGCAACAACTGAAACATCAGTGAGTTATCAACATTATTGTGGTACTAAATCCAAAACACAGCACTGTGCCAGGTACTAGGAAGAAAATTAACTCTGTCCCAGGACAGAAGGTATTAGCCTCACCTTCTTGAACAAACTTGTATTGTCCGTGTTTAACCTGAGCCCTTTCCAGCACAGCTCCATGACCAGTGAAATGCATATGCAATCATTATGAGTTTGTTATCTGCTTAATGTGATAGCAATTAAAATGAGGCGCAGTGGGTGTTCCACCTCTCCACTGGGGAGATCATCTTCCCAATCACCATGGGGTTCCCTCTTCTTTCAGATCCTTTAATGTAGCTTAAAGATAGCAGCAGGGTCTTGGTGATACATGCAATGGTAGAAACTGGTATGAATTACACTGGTATAAAATCACCTTGTGCATTAAAAGACTCTTTGGAATATTTTAAATAGGAAATAAAAGTCTAGGAGGTGGCCATATCCCATGCAGAACTGGAAACATAGTGTTCGGTTTGTGTGTGTTTGCTCAAAACAATCTTCTGTGTCCTGATAGAGAATCAGACTTTGCTCCTCTTTCCTTTTTGGGGGTTGGACTAGATGACCTCTAGGGGTCCCTTCCAACCCAAAACATTCTATGATTCCTGAAGTTACCATTTCGAATACTGCTGATCTCTAAAGAGGAGACAGAAATTTAACTTGGGTTACGAACGCCAAACCTCTCGGCATTGTACTTGTTTGGTACTTACCTACAAGTGCCTCGGGATCCCAGCGCAGGAAAAGCAGAGTGCTGTGCAAGGCTCAGACGAACAGGCCACAAATGGCAACAGAAACAACCAGGTACTTCACGCTGCGGCCGAGATGCAGCTGAAACAGAAGCCCCAACAGAACAAATGAGAGCGTTACCTCTCAAGTGAGATCAATTTGCTGACAGCTGACGGGCTTGAGGTACTACGACATCGCAAACCCAACCCCTTATTAGTTGTATTGCTCTGAAAGATACAGAGCAAAATCCTCGCTCTCAACTATTTTTGCCATATACCCCAGAAGTCCCCATTACGCTCGGTAAGAAGTAATCTTCCACGCTAGAGGGTTGAGCCAAAGCCTCCAACAAGATGATTTACTTTGCATGCTGTACCATTTCCCAAAGCCCCAGCATGGCAGCATGGCAAGCAGCCCTGCACAGCATCACTAGGGCAGCTAAGTCACAGCACTCGAGTTTAACACAGAGAGCCCATAACTTCGCCCAGAAGCTTTAAATCACTTATTCCTATACTTTTACTTCCCCTTTCCCTCTTGGCTTTAAAGGCTTTGCCTATCCTTACTGTTTGAGCCCTTGCTTATCATTACATTAACGCTTTGGTTTGGTTATTGATGGGGCGGGAGGCAGGGGAGA
This sequence comes from Butorides virescens, assembly GCA_017310255.1. Classification (NCBI taxonomy): domain Eukaryota; kingdom Metazoa; phylum Chordata; class Aves; order Pelecaniformes; family Ardeidae; genus Butorides; species Butorides virescens. The sequence continues at coordinate 21,761 of JADKXX010009981.1, forward strand.
TACATACTTTCCAACAGAATTTCGCTAGTTGACTAAATATACCATGAAAATCTACTCATTCGGTGAAAATTCCAAACTGTATAAGCAACAGCCTGACTGTGTAGGCAGGGAGTAAAATACCCGACTTTTCTGTGTGTAAAACACAGGTCTCCCCAGGACATGCTGTGGGCTGAAAGCTAAGCCCTTTTCCTGAGACTTGAAGTGGTTTTGTTAACCTCAAGCTTTGCTTCTCCCACAAATAATTTGGTTTCCTTAGCTACAAGCTGATATCTATTTAGTAGCGAGGGTTTTCTTGAAAATGGGGATCATCAGCACCGGGGATGTTTTGCTTACGCTTTTGACTGAGCTGTTTTATAACCCGACGCGTCACAGGCACGCTCAGGCTTTTCTACAGGACGCCCCTTTTTATTCTTTGCTTTTCTAAGCCTTTCCAAGTGTTTCTGGGTAGGCCATTACAATGCCGGCAGGCCGTGCTGCCAGCATGCCAGTGGGATGTGAGGATTGTAACCGGTACCGGTGGCTCTCCGGACACCGCTCCTGGCTGGAGGCATCCCCGGCTGTGAACTTCGCACTCCCAATATTTGACTTTTCCACAGCTACGGGTTCCCCCCCGGACCTGCTCCTGCTGGGAATGCACAGCCCCATTAAAAACCCCTGACAGCCCGCCCTGCCCTTGACCTGCAGCGCCGCCACCCATGATCCACCTCACAGCAGCGCTGCCCTGGCTTTTCAGTGGAATTCAACAGCTTTGGGGCAAAAAGATCCAAAAACGCCCCCAAAAGCCCCTCTTAGCTTCGCTCACCCAATGCATCGGCCGGTGTGGAGGACGATGCAGCCCATGTTGGAGGCCTAGCCCTGCCAAAGCGGGCACAAGGCGGGATGACGATCAGGGTCTTCAGCATCGTGTGAGGGGCCATAAATGGGTCAGAAAGACCTTTTTTTTTTCCTACGTGGTTGAAGTCCTGAGGGGAGATAGCCCAGCTGCGGGGAGCCGGAGGGGAGCTGCCACCCAGTCTGGCGGGAGCCCGCCTTGAGGGGGTATGGGGGGGAGCGGGAACCAGGGCCTTCAGTGGGGAGGGGTCTGGAGCCCCAGGCTGCTGGGGAGCGGCTGGGGGAGCTGGGGGGGGTTCAGCCTGGAGCAGAGGAGGCTGAGGGGAGCCCTCATCGCTCCCTACAACTGCCTGAGAGGAGGGGGGAGCCGGGGGGGTCGGGCTCTGCTCCCAGGGAAGGGGCGATGGGACGAGGGGCAACGGCCTCAAGTTGTGCCAGGGCAGGGTGAGGTTGGGCCTGGGGAACAATTCCCTCCCCAAAGGGCTGTCAGGGGCTGGAAGGGGCTGCCCAGGGAAGGGGTCGAGTCCCCAGCCCTGGGGGGATTTAACAGCCGGGCAGAGGCGGTGCTGAGGGCCAGGGTTTGGGGGTGGGATGGCAGGGGGAGGGGGGCGGTTGGGCTGGGGGAGCTGAAAGGGCTTTGCCAACCCCAACGATTCTGTGATTCTCAGAAATGGGTCAAAGAGGCGGGGTTTTAACTCGCGGGTGCGGCCCTGAGGGGAGCCACAGCCCCGGGCGGGGCGGCCCTGAGGGGAACCACAAGCTCCGGTCACGGCCCCCTCATGGCGCCGCCAGCTGCGCGGGCTGCGGCGCGGCCCCGGCGGCGAGGGGACGCTGAGGGGAGGTGAGGGGAGGCTGAGGGGAGGAGGCGGCTCCGCCCCGCCTCTTCCTGCGGGGGCCGCGCAGTTGCTGCCATGGCGCCGCGCCGGGCGGTCGCTGCCCTCTCTGCCGCCGCCCTCCTCCTCCTGCCGCTGGCGGTGGCCAGCGCGGGGTTGAGCGGCTACTTCGGCACCAAGTCCCGCTACGAGGAGGTGAACCCGCACCTGGAGCGCGACCCGCTGTCGCTGGGTCCCGCCGCGGCCAGGTCGCGGCTGCCCGCTGCCTGCGCGCCGCTGCAGCTCCGCGCCTTGCTCCGCCACGGCACCCGCTACCCCACGGCCGGGCAGATCCGCCGCCTGGGCCAGCTGCACGCCCGCCTCCGCCGCCCCGCCGCCGCGACAGCCGCCTGCCCCGCCGCCGCCGACCTGGCCGCCTGGCAGATGTGGTACGAGGAGAGCCTCGACGGGCGGCTGGCGCCGCAGGGCCGGCGCGACATGGAGCACCTGGCCCGCCGCTTGGCCGCCCGCTTTCCCGCCCTCTTCGCCGCCCGCCGGCGGATGGTGCTGGCCAGCAGCTCCAAGCACCGCTGCCTGCAGAGCGGGGCCGCCTTCCGCCGCGGGCTCGGGCCTTCCCTCAGCCTCGGCAGCGACGGTGAGCCCGGACCCCCCCCTCTTCCCTCCCTGGGGGGACCCCCCCCCCCTCCCCTTCCCCTTCCTTCCCTGAGGGGACACACACACACACCCTTCCTTCACTGAGGGATCCCTAGCGCTCCCCGAAGGACTGAGGGAGCCCCAAGCCCTCCCTGCTGCCCCAGGGCCAGTCCAGTGTCGCCCATCCCCAGGCCGAGGGGGACCCTGCACCCCTCGTCCCCCCGTAGGGACACTGCTGGGGAGGGGGGGGGGGGGCTGTACCTGGGAGGGTGCCTAGGTGGCCGGGCCCCAGTACCCTTGGGAACGGCAGTGCTTCCCCAGCTGCGTCCCTAAAGCCCGCCTTTGCTTTCAGAGGCAGAGGTTGAAGTTAATGATTCCTTGATGCGGTTTTTCGATCACTGCGCCAAGTTTGTCGCCTTGGTGGAAGAGAACGAGGCGGCGATGTGCCAGGTGAATGCCTTCAAAGAGGGGCCGGAGATGAGGAAGGTCTTGGAGAAAGTCGCGAGTGCCTTGTGCTTGCCGGTGGAGGAGCTGAACGCAGGTAATGGATGCCTGCTGCAGGTGGCTTCGGCTCCGAGTCTGGCTGAGAACAACTTCTGAGATGCTGTGTAGTTATGCAGAGTAGGTAGTTTAACATATGCTGTGGATTGGAGATGCAGTCCCTAATTAAATCCATAAGGCTGCAAATGTGTGTTGGTGTTGCGGTAATGAATGCTGGTTAGTCAGTGGTCAGAAGGAAAAAAATGTTTGAAAATATCTTTCCTACAGATGAAATCAACTTTGCCTTTGTTTGGAGGAATACAATTGTGTTATTCTTTTAATTCTGCTTTGTTGAGCAGATGTTGCTTTTGTAAAACCTGTTACAATTCAAATGCACAAACAACCTCAGGAAAGGGTGGACAGGTATGTCCCTATTGTAACTTCACTTCTCCAGAAGAGAAGTGCCAGATTTCCCTGTGTGGTCAAGTGGGGGGGAGCCCTCCCCCAAAAGGTGTTGCTGTCATTGCCAGTGTCCCTAAAGCCGCAATCCCAAAGTTGCAGCGTGCCGCCGTTCAAACTCAGCCACTAACGTGGAGGGTGAGTAGCGGTAGTCAAAGAGCGCTCTGCATTGAACAGGCACGCCTGCCTTGTGCTGCCTCTTCTGGCCTTTGTGGCGACGAGGACGCGCTAGCGATCAACACCCGTGGCATGAACATCAGCAGGCGTGCAGCGCTTGGTGTGAAATGCTCTCCTTTCCCCCTTGTAGCAATGTAATGTGGAGAGCTTGCAGTCTGAAACTTGGATTCTGTGCAATGATTCTGTTGAAAACCGCTTATTTTTGGTCCTTGGCATTTGGACTGGCAGTTATTTATTGGATTACGTTGTTTGCATTGCTCAGTTGTAATTCCATTTTGGTTTAGAGGCAAGTTGAGAGAAAGTTGTTACTTGCGTAGCAGTGCTTTATCTTTTGCTTGTTTGTTGGGTTTATTGCAGACCTTGTTCAAGTGGCTTTTCTCACCTGCTCATATGAGTTGGCTATAAAAAATGTGACCTCCCCGTGGTGCTCGCTCTTCAGTGAAGAAGATGCCAAGGTAGGTGCTAAATGGGAGCAATGAGCCTTCAAAAGATGCCTTTCGTTCAGTGTTCAGATGTAACTTCACACAGTCAGAAGTTTTAAGGTAATAATTTTTAAGTTAATAAGTGGTGCCTTGTTCTTCAGTCTAATGAAGCACTTTGGTCTCCAAAGAGCTCCGAATTAATCAAGCAGCAAGACTGAAATACCCATCTTCATTCAGACTTAAATACTGGTGCAGTCTTGAGTTGTCCTGATCAAAACAGCCTTTTCCTTTTGTGCTTAATTTTTATATGATTTTATTTCCGTAACATCAGAAGTGCTCTGGGCAGCTTTGTTTTGCATGTGATAATTAGATGATAAAATGCGTTGATTCTAGAGGACATCAGATGAGGTATTGTAGGTCCTCTGAGACTTTTTGTATGGTTTGGGGGATTGTCACATCTCTAAACCTAATGCCTGTTAATAAAACTAGTAGAACCCAAGTAAATGCGACTTATATTGGTTCCTCTTCTTTCAAAAAGTACCTGATGTACCCTTTGAAGGGATCAAGAGAGGGATTAAGAGTGATGCTATTTATTTGGCACTCCAAAATGTGCTCAGTAAGGCTCCCTTGAGGCTCTTGAGGAAACTTGGCACACCTGGGAGAGAGGGGAGGCCTCTACATAGGTAAGTGGTTGGCTGAAGAGTAGGCAGTGGAGTTAGGAGCAAATGCTCTCCTCTCGCAGAGGAGGAAGGTCACCATGGACTTCTGCTGAGACCTGTCCTGTTCAATATATTTATAAATAACGTAGCAGTGAGGTGGGAAAGCTTCCTGGTTATATGGAGTTACTTGGGGTAGTGGGAATACAGGGAGTTCGAGGGCTTTGCAGAGGGGCCCTGTGAGGGCCGGTTACACAGCAGTACAGTGGCAGATGGTGTTCACTGTGATCTGATGCACGTGGGATAAGAAGTTGAAACTTCGTATACGAGGTGGATTGTCTCTTGGGCGCCACTGAGAAGTGAAATTTTGATGGTATAGATCCATGAAAATGTCAGCTCAGCTACAGTGAAAATAATGAACAAAAATTTAAAAAAACCACCCAAACATTTTAATGCAAGGAATTGTAAGAAAAGGAAGAGAGAACAAGGGGAGCATTGTGTGCTCTTACATAAATCCAAGGCACAGTTCTGTCTTTGAGATCTGTGCACATCTCTAGAATGTAGAAACGGACAAACTCACTTAAAGCTATGGGATTGCTTCCATCTGAAAAAATTATTAACTAAGCTAAGGATCTTTTAGCATTTCTTATTTTGCCTTATGAAGGTTAAAAAGTAGTGGATAGTGATTGTCTTGTCATGCGCAGAACCTAATGGGTGCCACATGAAGCTAGCAGCAGGCAGGTTCACAACAGACTGTTTTTTTTAACACGGTGTGTAGCCACGCTGCAGGGTACTATTAGGGCTAAAACTTGGTACGTTCAAAGGGGAGATTGGGTTATTGTGAGAGAGAACCCACTGAAGTCTATTAAATTTGTAGATAACCAGCTTAGGGCTCAAAGCCCTGGGCTGAAGATGACTGGAGTCTGGGGACGTGTGCCTGCTGTTTTCCCTAGGCCTGACTGTGAGTGTGATCAGAGGCAAGATGCTAAATTTGGTGGCTCTTTAGCCTGATCTGTTGAGTCTGGTTTTATGCTGAAGCGGTTTCAACTGGAGTCTTGATGTTTGGTGGGGGGTTTTGTGCCAAGGAATTGTTGATTTCATGCAATGTGTGGTAGTGTCATTGCTCCAGGTTGTGGGTTTTTCATTTTCCCTCTGTGCCATAATAAAAACTTGTGCACTCTCTAACTTTAGGTACTGGAATACCTGAACGACCTGAAGCAATACTGGAAGAGAGGATATGGCTATGACATCAATAGTCGCTCCAGCTGCATTTTATTCCAAGATATCTTCCAGCATTTGGACAAAGCAGTGGAAGAGAGCAAAAGGTAAATAAAAAGGCTTTTGTGCTTTGTCTACAAGTTTTCTGGTCAATGCTGAGTTGGATTTGATGTGAAAAGAGGTGCTTCCAAACATGACAATGTTAGGAGAGTTTAAGCTAGGAAAATTTAATGGAGAGAATCAGGTTTTTAATGCAGCAGTATTACTATGAAGAGTGTATGTTTTTCTTCCATGGATGCCCAGCTACTGTATTTCCATTTTTTGACTTCAAGGGACAGCCAGCTGCTGTGGCTGATAATGGTGTTCACTTCCTGCACAGTTTGAGAAGAGGGGCCATGGAGTTAAAAAAAAAAATGAGCTTTTCATTTAGAATATCCTTGTTAAAAATCATCTGTGGTGAAAATGGAAGATTGAGGGTTGAAAGTATCCCCACTATATGTTCTGTGATCTGGTTACTTAAGCATTTCAGCATGGAAATCTTCCTTTCTGCATGTGTTTGATTTGAGTCTCTTGTGTCACAGAATTACCTGCACTTGCTGTCATGTGCTGGTAATCTGTTTTTTTGAGAGCTGCTTTAGGCTTAAGTGCAGTGCATTCATATGAGGGTTAATTTACAGCCTGCGTGCGTGCTCCTCATGCAAAGTGAGGAATTATGAATTCATGGTTTGGTGATTAATCACATGGATTAATACCTTAGCAGGTAAGTGTGGAAATGTACACAATATCAAGGATGTAACTGTAAGATTGTATAAATATTGTACCATTAAATACTTGATAGAACCCAATTTATAAATAACTTCAACTTTATAACCAGCAAATTCAGCTTTGGTGTTGATACATAAACATTAGTTACATGTGGCGGATGTTCTTGCATTCCTAGCATCCTTGGGAATTTATTTCTGTAGTCAGTATATTAAAGTAGATCTGCCTAACAGCCAGCAGAATGATATTAATGGCTTTGATATTTCAGAAAGAAAAGGATGAATCATGGCTATGTGAGGCTGGCTGTATGTATTTTTTTACATGATAACTTGTTGGAAGGCATGGGGTTATTTCCTTTTAGTTGGCAGACTGAAATTCTAAGTAGCATTTACATTTTGGGTTGGAGGAATGATCCATAAAGTTGATTATAACCATTTTATAGCACAGGAGACAGAAAAGAAGTTTTTTTTCCTTTAAAAGTTTGCTGACTGAGGATCCAAGCTGGACATTAACAGTGGTAGAAGAGCTGTGTGTTAAGTCAGCTGAAGCACAATTCTCAAACAGTCAGTTGGCTTTTTTGCTGTCCTTTAGAGACAGAGATGCGTCTAATGATGCAGAGAGATACCCTGTGTTCATCACTGGAGCTCTGAGTGACACAAGAATGTTGAGGTCATGTTTAACACAATAAATGACACTGTTTCCTTCATCTAAAGTGGAGTTATCAATACAAGTACTGTTTATGTGAATTACTTTTGGGATTCACCTGGAAAATCAGACAGACATGCCTGGTTTTAGCAGAGTGTTGGCTTAGTATGTGAGAAGGTAGATGCATTGAAAGTTTGCTTTTGAGATGTGCACATAGGCTTTCCTAACACTTGCATCCAGATTAGTGCCTTGATCCTGCTCTAATGATTATGTGAGCCCAGGGACGGGGGCCATACAGGGTTGGAAGTGAGAGCTGAGGATGGGAGCGTACTACCAGAGAGCTAAATGAAAAACAGGTTAGGGCACAGGTCATGAGCTGCGAACAGGTTGGCAGGCACACTGCTGTGATGGCCTCTGTCCTGTGCTGTGTCTACCCCTACGAACAGAGAAGGGAAGAACTGGGAATGAGAAGATCAGGAAGAAGTGCAGGTTAAAAGAAAAGCAGACGAGCAAGACCCTTAACACCCCTCTGTCCTGAAATCTGAAAAATAACTTCTAAATGCAGCTTGACTTGTGTAAGGGGAGTCATCTTTTAGTGTAATTTACTCTTTGAACAGTGGCAGCCTTTCAGTCCTTAAATTATATGCACTCGTTGCAGCTGTGTGCCTCGATGGTGTGTAATATATCGCTGTAAGTTTAATAATAATTAAAAAAAAGCCATAGTTGACAAAATCTAGATCAGCAGTCGCTAAATTGCAAGGTGGAGCAGGCTTCTCGGGGAAGAGCAGGTAAGGACTGAGATAATTTCATCCCGTCTGTCAGCTTTGTCTGCAGAAGTTTGGTTGCAATCTCCAGGGCTCTTTGCGCTGTGTTGCCGACCACAGAGGGAAGCAGGTTGTGAGTTTATGCGTGTGCATAACGGATCGGGACACTAAAAATATTGCAAAATTCAAAGCTGGGTGAGCGGTCTGTTTAGTCTGCATCATCCTAGGTGGGAACTGAAAGCTTCCGAAGCTCATGGCCTTGTACAAAAGGAGCCTGTCACACCATCCCACAACGTAAGGTGGCACTCTTAAAGCACCGAAAACTTTACTGTAATCTGAATCGGGGAACCTGGTGCGCTTAATGTGTGGAAACCTGCCACCGCCGGTGCGTTTGGAACAGCTTGTGTCTCCTGCCATCTGAGAGCGGAGGTGCAGCTAATTCTTTTTCGTCTAGGGGGAGAGAGACTTATCCTGGATCCCCTGGTGATACGAGAGTATAAATGAAAACAAGAAACCATACAAATAAAAAAGAATATGCCTCTGTTAATAACAGTAGAAAATGTTTGGTTGTGCATATGTACGTGCATGAGTGTCTTTTTTTGTGGTATTGTACAACCTCAAGGCAACAGATTAAATACTTTGCAGCACTTCATTACTCAGAAAATGAACCTTTGTGATGATAAAGTGTCTTCTGGTGGAATGTTGTTTCAATTTAGTGATATTTAACGTTGATTTGTAACTGGCCATTTGCTTTAAAAATTTAAGAACAACAAATTCACTTCCAGATCATTATCCTTGCTCCAAGCTCTCCTTTCTTGTTGGAAAGCTTAGATTGGGCTATCCAAAATTAGAAAGGGGAACATTTATGTTCCAGCAGGAAGCTGAGGGATCTGGATTATCTGTTCTGCTCCAGGCTTGGCAGTGGAGAACAGTGTTGGCAACGCTGCTTTTTTGTAGCATCCTTTAAGTATTTATATTTGATAGCTTCCTCCTGTTTTCATTCCCAGTTACAGCTGAATTAAAAAGAGAAACCTTGCTTTTATCATAACCCTGTTTTGTCCATGAAGTGATTCTTGACCTTGCAATCTGATTGCTCATGGAACTTGGTCGCCTTATTAGTCACCTTATTAAAGCTCACTTTTCTTCCTTCTGGGAAAAATACCTTCTGATTGGTCTATCCTTAAGAACACTTTAAAGTGGTAATAAATACCTATTGCTAATTAGTCCCACCTTCAATTTGCTGTGCAAAAGTTTCAGACATTTTTAGGATCTTTCATCATATGAATTCCAATAGAATTTTTGATTTAAACTAGCAATGATCAATTCTGTGTAGGCCTTGCTGTACAGCAAGATGGTTTTGAGGGCTGTGAAAGAGATTTTCACTATGTGATTGCTCTTGTCAACTGTTCCCATACAGACAGCTGGTGGCAAAGTGTTGGAATATTCAGGAGCTTGGGTCTGATGTTGAATTTATCGATGGTTGTATTAGTGACCACGTACTGTTGGCACTCCCATGCATGGACCCCATTCTTCTACACCCTCAGTAGCAATAAAGTACAGATGTCTAATAAAGGTTAATTCTTTAGCAGAAAGCATCTATTCCTTGAGACCTTCCCACAGTCGCAGTGGGCCTTTCAGTCCCACATTCCTCCATATCTTCTTACCAGTCTGTAAGGAAATGTCATGGTCATGTTTCTAGGGAGAGATTGGGGGCCAGGACTCTCTCTTCCATACAAATTTTTTTAATTACAAAAAAAAAATTTATCACAAGAGTTGAATATAAAATTAAAGCAGGTGATTTGTGGTACTGAAATGGCATACTTGTCGTCTTAGTCCATAAAGCACTTTATTTTTGAGACGACGTAAGAATTAGCTTTTTCCCAAGTCTTCCTGCTATGGATGGAAAATACAGAGCCAGGCTGTGCAACTGTGTGGCAGAGAAGCTGATGGGGAAATGCTCTTCACTAAACTGTTGAGTTTTCCCCCCACTGGAGCCGAGGTCTTGCTGAAAACATCCCTGCTTTTCATGGTGTTGGTACAGCTGCCAGGTGGCAATACGTGCGTGCACGTTTGCTTGCAGTTGTGCTGCTGTGGAAGAGCCCTTGAAAGGCTGCTCTTACCAGTCAGCATCTGTTTAAACAGTTAGAAAGTGTCCAATTCCCCAAAGCTGTGGTATTTAGAGGCGCTTCGACATCGGGATGTAGAAGAGCAGTCAATGAGTTTTGCCTTTCTTCAGAAGAAGCATTGAGTTCTTTGTGGCTCATCCATGGGCTATGGCTAGTGACCTAAACCTATTACAATTTCTATTTTTCCCCACACCTAATGTAGTGCTGATGGTAGGAATAACCTCGGACTTGACGGGCCCCCATCCTTCCTCCAGAGGTGTATCTGGTCTGTGTTGCTGGGACTGCCAGCTCAACCCCATTGCTCACTGGCTTCTTGCCTTGTTGGGAGCCTCGGGACGCTGAACGTGGGAGGAGAAAGGGGAAGCGCTGCCGTCGCGGGTTGCTGCAGTGTAGGGTATGCATCGCTAGGAAAACTGTACTTGGAAGGGATAAAGATGTGCACTGCTTTCCAGCTTCAGGTTTCTGTGAGATGCCCAGCCGAGCCCTACACCTGTGATCTGGGAATGCTGTTCTGCCAACAGGAACTGTGTGTGTTGATGAGAAAACAGTGTATTTGGGTAGTTAATGCAATACAAAGCTGCTAATCTTATTTAAAAAAACCAAAACAAAACCTTGACAGCTACACGCTTGGGCAGGGGTGGATCTGAAAAGTGCTCGTAGCACACTTCAAGGATATCAACTATTCATTAAAGCTGTTCTATACTTTTTTTTTTAATTCTAGCTTCAAATATTTAACAAGTCTGCCTTTCTTGCTCATGAAAGAGAATATGAAATACCTGGTATTCCTTGTACTGTCTGAATGGATTACTGTAGGGCTCTGAATGCTGGGAGGTGTGCTTTGTGCAGCCATCTCAATATTTAAAGTACGTGGCTAATGATTAAAAATACTAACTTAGCTGCACATACACATTGCAAAATATGTAGTGATTTCCTCTGAGAGTAAGCAGGTTCAAGGTATTTTTAAAAATTACTTAATTTGAATGTAGTTCAAGATCAAGTGAAGGTGATCTTTTTAGTTATACCAGGGTAAGCCATAAGGTAAACAGCTTAATTTGCCAATTTATTGGCAGCTTTTATTGTTTCATGTAATTTGCCTTCCTCTTTGCAGGTCAGTTCACAACACAGTTGATAACCTTTCTGTAGTCATTTACTACTGTGCCCTAATTGCACATTTTATAGTATGTACAAAGGGAACAGAGCAAAAAGCTTCCACGTATGCAGTAGAAATGATATAACTGGGTTTAAAAAAACCCTTTTGCTCAAATTCACATTGTTCAGTCATTTATTTTATTAAAACTTTCTGGTTGCTGCTGGGATCCCATGTTTGCAGAGTGCAGGTTCTTGGCTCTGCGGGTGCATCCCCAGGTTCAGGATGTCCTGTGTCCCTCGGTGGGAGCTGTAAACCAGCATGCTTGATCACCCACCCAGTGGCAGAGCTGAGATGTAACGTGCATGATTTGAAGCGCAGGGCAGTACGCAGCCAGACGCGTGCTACGTGGGCTTGCTTTGAGGTACGAGGCGGCTCTTGCGGAGCTGGGTCGGGGTGTTGGCGCTGTGCTGCCCGGAGGGTCCCTTTCTCAGCGGGCATGGGGGTGTGGGCACTCCCTGTGGCTTGGTATGGGGCCGCTTCAGGGGTGCCCCCACTGTGTCCCCTGGCTCTTTGGGAGACTGGAGCAGCCTGTGATGAAAGCTTCTGGACTAGATGTTGTCACCTCATCTACTAATTACGTAGTGATATATAATTTGCAGAAGAAAAAAAATTGCTTGACTTCAGTGTATCTCTCCAGAGAGGAGAACAGGTCTGGTGCTTGTGATGGGTAAACTGATCCCTGTAGTAAGATGTTCATGTATTCACAGAAAAATGTGCCAGCTGTACGGTTCAATAGGCCACAGAGTTTACATTAGTACACCTGAAAAATATGCAGGTGTTAATTTCCAGAAAATCAGAGAAATGGGATGACATTCGCTAATAAACTGTAAACGTCTCAAACAGCAGCTTTGTATCATATTGTACAGTTGGTTTTGATAGCTCCATCTGTCAAAGACGGGGCTTCTGATGTGATTAAAGGGTGCCTTTGGGGAAACCAGGTAGAGACATGAAGTTTTCCATAGGTCCTTGTAGCACGTTCAGCAGCATCCCTGTTTCTGCGTTTCTCAGGAGAGCACGTGTTTGCTGACTTCTCTCGGATACCTGGGCCATCCAGGGGACCTCCCCTGGGAGCATGTCCTTTCATCTGTCTGCCTAGAACTAATACTTAAAGTGTTGCTTGTGCCTTTCAAAGCTCTCGGAATATGCTTCACCTTACATTAATTACCTAATCCTTGCTTGCTCAGGATTGCTCTGAAAAGATATCTCAGCAACTTTTATAGAGTCATATCCTTTTATCTCAGGAATAAAAAAAACAAAGGAAAACAATACCTAGGCAACTAACACCCAAATGAACTGATCTAACCTGTATTCACCTGGGGCAGGAAGGGTTTTACAAGTGGCATGACCCTCTTGATTTGGCTTTGGCTCATCGTGATGGTTCAACACTTAGCATTGGCAGGATGCTGCTGCAGTAATGCATTTAATCTCTGAGGTCTGTAAGAATGGGAGAGGTGGGATCATTCAGAAAAGAGCCTTTGAAACTGCACAAGCTCTGAGGTGAAATGCAGTGAAGCCTAGTTAGCTTTGGGTGATTAACTCTTGCGGGACTAGAGAAGAGCTGTTGCCTTTTAATCAGGGTTTTAAATGAGTTTTGCGTAGTCTTCTCGGCTTTTCAATTTTGCCTTTGCCGTGAGTGTGCTCATGCATGTCCTTCTTGGAAAAGAAGAAAAACTTTGTGGCATTTGGTTGTGTTGGTACTGATGCTGGAAAGGAATGAGCACAGCTGTCTTCTGTCCTACTATTTAAGGTGGAAGTTTTGTCACATGAAGACTTAATACCGTCTGGCAGATTTATGTTTTTTAAATTTGTTTTGTTCTTTTCTTTTCCCACTGGTGGTAACACTCTGAGCAACACCATTGCTAAGAATTTGTGCTGCCCTTGGAGACCTACTATTGCCACTGCATTCCCTGATCTCTGCTATTTCCTTGTAGATTTAGGGTTCCTCCAGCTGTTTTTTCCAGAAATAAATCACACGAGGAGGTGGGAGGGATGGAGAATCCATCCCGTAGCTGAAAATAGAGGGGTTTGAGTCCCTTGTCCAGGCTTTCACCCAGGGGAGAAAAAGGACAGAATGCAGTCTAAGCTTGCTTGTTTAGCAGTTGTTAAAACTTACCTCCTCTGAAGTTGTTGGAGGGATTTTTACGTGAGGTTTGAAAATTGGCCAGTTAAGCTTTGCTGTAGGAAGTTTCTTCTTACCCCACTGTCTCCTGGGGTTTGGGTTATCTCTAGGTGAAAAGGGTTAAACCTGAATCTGCTGAGATTAAGAACTAGAATTTGCCTGAATGATAAATGCCACGTCTGTGCTTCTTCACAGTGCTTTTTTTTCCATGGTGAGACCTGGCTTTTGGGGTTGTGCCGATGAATTGTTCAGTAACTTCGTTTTCGGCTGTGGTCAGATTTTCTTAGAAGGTTACAGCGTGGGTGGTTCAGTAGTCGAAGTTGATGCATCTCTGCAGTGAACCCTGCTCATGTTCTGCAGAGTGACAGCCGCTTCTGCTCATCTGGAAGTGCCCTATAAAATCAATGTGAAACCAATTGCCAGCAATCACTTTCAGACAAGCTCTTAATATTTTATGTCAAAGTTTTATGCACAGTCTCTTCATCTCCCTTTAAAGTTTGAAATGAGATTTTTTTTTTTTCTACTGATTAGTGTGCTTTCCCAAGTCATCTACTACTAAACAGTAGGGAGGAAAAAGTGAAATATCATTAGCAGTTGCCAGAGTACGAAGTTGAGAATTTTGTCTGGTGCTTCCATGTGATGCTGAGTCATTAATTGATTGTAAAGAAGATTGAGTGTGGAAACCTCAGGCCTTCTGTTTAATATTTTATTAGCCTGTGCTACTGTTTTGAATTTATCAGTGTTTTGATTGTGCTTTGCGCTTCTGTCTTTATCAGAAATGTAGGGGCAGTAGTAACCTTTGCCTGTGTACATGCTCTGAAGAGGCAATCTGTCATGATTTCCCCATAATTAAAAATACTACTCTTGCTCTTTTAACCTTGATGGTGACTTTTATTGTCGTTATTAGATGATAAGAAACTATATCTGGAGTCATGACCCCGGAGACTGAACAGGGAGTGCTTGAGTAGTCTTAGAACGAAATCAGGTATCCAGCGCTGGTGAGAAACCAGGTATACTGCCTTAAAGAGGCTATTGAAAACTCGGGATTGTATCACATAAGGGAAACAGTTTTAATCCTTGTTAAAATAATACTGTGGGAGAGGTTAGTTTTGCCTCCCAAGGTGGTTTGACCTGTCAGCATGAGGATTTCATGAGACAAAAGCAGGTGAAATTAAAAATTAAAACCTCAAGTTAGAGTGAGGATGAGCACCTTGTTTATTCCTTCTTTTGCCTTCATGAAATTCTCTTTCCTTGTTCTTCAAAACTTCCCTCTGTGTATATGCTGTAATTTGTTTCCTGTTTTGGAAATATATGTCTTGCTGGTTTGTTTTTGTTTGGTGGTTTGGTTTTTTTAACTAATAAGTTAACCATATTTTTTGTGGTTTACTTCCATTTCAATTTCCTGCCAGCATCAGGTGGAAAGTAAAGCCAAACCTTGCTTAAAGCCAGTCCTAACAGACAGAACACTATTTTTTTTTTTTAACTTTGCAGCTCTGAAATCTTTTTTTTTTTGAGTTGGGGTAAAGTGTGTGAAATCCAAACCCTGTGTGGTGAATAATGCCTGTGTAACACTTGTTTTGGAGACTTTAGCAGCATATTTACATCCCTAGCTTCCTTGCTTAGTAAACTATGAAATACAGACCACCACATTTGGAAACAGGCATGTGTGTAAGGGCGTGCAGCTGGGACGAAAAGAAAACATGCTGAGTTGCTAGAGCTGGGCGATTCTCCCCCAGGAGTGCTGAAAGAACTTGAATGAAATAGCTGAAGTAACAGCCAATGCATGTGGGGTTCAGCCAAGAAGCTTGTGGGAGCTGGCAGGTGTGATGATTTAAAAACAAATAATTAAATAAAGGAACAATAAAAAAAAAAAAGGCAGCTCCAGGAGAGAATCAGAATTCTAGGCCAGTCTAGTAGAAATAACAATTGAGGCTAGCATTAGTGAGCACCTTGATGAATATGATATTTCAGAGTAGTGTCAGTATGGCTCTTTGGAGGGGAAACATACCTCTTGGAGCTCTTGGGAAGGGTCAGCAGGCAGACAAGGGTGATCTGGGAGACAGTCATGGTTTCCAAACATCTTTCAACAGGTTTCCTTATCAAAAGAAATGAAGCAGCAGGGGTTAAGGGAGAAGGTCCTTACAGGGGTAAAAAATGAGTAAAAATACAAGAAATTGAGGGTAGGAATAGCCGATTGATTTTTTTTCTAGCAGAGGCAGGTTGCTACTGGAGATAAATCTGCAAGGATCTGGGCTGCTCAGCATGTTGTAAATGACCGGGAAAGAGAGGTGAGAAGTTAAGTGGCATTGCAAATGCAGCACTTTTATTCAAGATAAATAAGATAAATGGTTTCTACTAAGAGGATTGTAAAAGGACCTTGTGAAACTAACTGGGGTTGAAAATTGCAGGTCTGTGAAGTAATCCACATGGTAAAAATGATCTTCTTATCTGTCCGGGAGAACCTGGGATAACTTGCTGCTCAAGAGTTGAGTTTTGAGGTAGTTACAGTTGTCTGGAAGTATCTCAAACTTCTGGAATCTAACTAGAACAGGTGTTAGATGTTTTGGATTAAGAAAATGGAGCATGAGGGGTGCAGCGCGTGTTTACGATGTAGCTTACCATCTTGAGTACCGTGCATTTGTAATACTGTGATCTAAAAGGGTATAGCTCATTTGGAAAAACTGTGGGATGACTAAGGTAGGATTTCTCAACTTGGAAAGAGTATTACTGCAAAGTTGTAAGTCAAAAGGATTAAATGCATCTACAGATAGACAGACATAAGAGCACTGTGCGAAGCTGGGCAATTCCTTGCAACAGGATGTTGTGCATGCTAGAAAACATACATGGGTTTAAGGAGAGATTTAACAAAGGAAAGATGCATTGAGAGGTCCCACGTTACATTGAAGCTACAAATGGTCCAGGAGATCTCTGAGCTGGGAACTGCAGGAGGTCAAACAAACAGTGTCTGTTGTTTTCTATAGACCTTTGTATTTTGCTGCTGTTCCTATCTGTTGACTGACAGGAGGGATGTGAATGTATCCTAAAACCTAAAAATACTTCCCTGAAGGTGTGTGTGAAGGGGGAGGGTATAAATGAACTAGTCGTATGAGTAAGAAACAAAGAATGGAGGGGGAAGGAAAGAGGAAGGGGCTGAAGGATCCAAAAGCTTTACAATTTTAAAGTGAGGGAAGGGGTCATAAATAACACAGGGAGAAATGGTAGGCAGAACCACTGATTTTGGAGGAGCTGGAAGAGGGGCTGTACTGAATGTACACCTCTGGGTGCAGCAGAGGCACGGGTAGGAAAAATGTAACATCATCCATACAGAACCTTTCTGTGGTTTTAATGCTGCTTTTGAACAGGAGGCAGAGGCAGGTTTCTGGGTGGGTTTTTTTTTTTTAAGTGGTGTTTTGCTTGAGGGGAGAGTATGTGCCTGTATGTGCTTACATGTCTAAGGGGTATGGTCAGAAGAGCTGCAGGCTCACCAGGGAGCAGAACTGCGCAAGGTGTGTTTGGGACTGCACAAACACTGTGGCTGTGTTGAGCTGGTAGTACAGAGCCCATCCTAATTCCTGCTTATCTGATCAAAGTTCGAATCTACAGGCAAGTCCCTCAGTTAACCATTTTTCAGTTGCTTCAGACTTTAGGTTGGAGCTTGATTTGCTGGCCTGTGTGCTGAGGAAGTGTAATCTTATTTTTGGCTAGTTGGTATTCCTGAGAATTAGTGATAGCAGTAGTCCTGCTCATACTTTGGACTAATATATTGCGGAGGGACAACTGTTTTCCTCCAACGCCTGGATTCCTGTCTTCAGACTAAACTTTGGTAAATGCCGATGTACCTTCCAAACAGCTGAACCGTATTACTGCGGGCTGGGAGTTGGTGGCATTTTGCTATCAAGTCATGATCCTTGTTCAAGCATGATACGCAGTTAAAAGCATTGGTGGCCATAGAGGTAGGCTAGAAACACTCCTTAAAATCCTGCACTGGCGGTGGCGTGCCAGGGAGGGAAGCAGTTTGTGTGTTAAAGCAGTAATTTGTTTGCTTGTGCAGGCAGCCGTGTGGTTGTAGTTAGGTCAGAGGGTAGTAGGGGTTTAATGTAGTTTCTTCATGTGCCAATAAGTTTGTACTTAGACTTAATTTTCATCTTGAAACTGAATTGTCACTTACCCTTTATTATGGCAGTTGGAAAAGGTTTTTGATCCTCAAATCCAGCAAAATTAATGCTGAAAACTTTAAAACTTTCCATGTCTAAAATGATGATAATGTGGGGGCTTCTCTTTGCTGCACCTTGAATTCATTTAGGCAAAAGCTTATTAAAAAGACTTTTAAAAATTCTGTGTCACTTGAAGTATTTGGAATAGCTAAAGAAGAAGGGTATGTTTTAGTAATAAAGCATTGGTCTTCGTGAAGTGAATTCTGTCCTGGAATGATCTCACTTAATAGTTCATTATGCTTTGTCATTCAGGTACTTTGTGTCTGCCAGGGAACAACAACAACAACAAAAAGGAACATTACTGACTCTAATCAATCCTATCCTATATTTTAGCCATAGGCTTGTATTAAAGCAAATCTGTGAAACTTGTAGTAAAAATCTTACTTGTTTTTAAAAAAAAAAAAAAAGTCTCAGGGAGTTTTTGCAAATGCAGCCCATGATGGGGGACTGGCTGTATGTATTTGCAATGGAACTGTGTAACAGAAATAGTGAGTTACTGCCGTGTCCTCGAACCTTCCCACGTGCCGACAGTGGAAGGGGACTCCGTCACATCCGATGAAGGGCTTGACTTGGTTTGTATGTTAAGAGCCTTGCAGCTGGCTTGGTGATTTGCTGCCCTTCTCACAAATTCCTAACGGGAATCTTATATTTAGTCCAAAACCAGTATATTAACTGTAGCACGGTCACTGGATCTTCCTGGGAAGAGCACAAGTGACTACATTCGCACAGGGAGTTGGAGAGATTTACTGAGTGTATGGACACACACTATTAGTCTGTTTCTGGCTTTTGTTTACCATATTTATATTAGGCTCTAGCTGTAGCCTAACTACATTTAGCACAACTGCTTACATTTTATGTAAGAGCCAGTACCTTAAATTGGGACAAAATTCAGGAAGCTTAGATGCTTTTAAAAAAGTCTGTAAGATACTGACATTCCCAAACAGGTTTTTATCTGGTATTGGAGTAAAACAAGTTCAAAGTCTACTTTAAGCCTTTGTTGCTGACAGCTGTGCAATATGTTGGTATGTTTGTTCTAAAGCACAGGCTCTTGCTCATCGTTTGCACTTTTTCTTTTTTAGTTCAAAACCCATTTCTTCACCTTTGATTGTACAAGTTGGGCATGCAGAGACACTTCAGCCACTGCTTGCCCTTATGGGTTTCTTCAAAGATGATGAGCCTCTCAAGGCAAACAATTACGTCAGACAAACGCATCGGAAATTCCGCAGTGGCCAGATCGTGCCTTATGCAGCCAACCTGGTATTTGTGCTTTACCACTGCGACCAAGTGAAAACCTCTGAGGAAGAGTATCAAGTGCAGATGCTGTTGAATGAAAAACTGATGTCGTTTCATCACTCAAATGAAACCATCTCTACCTACGCGGACCTCAAGGACTATTACAAGGACATCCTGGAAAACTGCCACTTCAAAGAAGAGTGTGAATTACCAAAAGTTAATATTACTGCTGTTGATGAGCTTTGAGGGAATGAAATGGCGTGGGTGTTCTGCAAATTGATCTCGGTTCCGTTCGACAGACGCTGTGAACAGGCACTTCTGATGATTTGCTGCTGCCGTGTTGACTTTCTAAACTTGCAGATTTGATGGGCTGTCTCAGCTCAATGCACTGTTTATTTATTACGTAAGCAGAATTACAAAAACAAATGCTGTAACAGGGATGTTGCTGAGCATTTGTAGCAAATACGTGATGCAAGATGAAGTGTACCTGTATGTTTCTATGTACAAATAAGTAATTTCATTGGTCATTCCTCTCATGAATGTGCCATAGATGGATTTAAGAGCTGGGGCGACTTCTGTTTTATCAGAGGTGAAGGTGGTTAGACTGATTCAGTATTGCTTTGCTGCACTGCCTGTTTTGCTAGCTGCTGTTTTCCTGTGGCAGGCATGAAATAATTCAGAACTGTGAGCTTTTTTGCTCCTTTTCCTGAGCTTCTAGGAGGGGGAGGGTACGTAGTCCTTCTCCACTGCCCAACTTCTGCCTGGACAGCACCATAGGAACATCTTTCTTGGGCATTTAAAGCAGGAGGAGTTGCAGTGTTCCTGCATGCATTATCTGCTTGAAAAGGGTCCATTATCGACCCATCCCGCCTAGCAAGTTAGCCTCCAGGGTAAGTAAATTACCTTTAAAAAAAAAAAAAAAAGTAGTAAAAAAAAAAATATTGCGGGAGTGGGATGTAGCCACCCTTTCTTTAAGGTGCTCTGGGAGATGCAGTGGTTGTTCTCTCGGTAGTCTGGTGTGTCCTTTCACCTGACACCATCACTTTCTTGTGTTAAAGGCTTGGCCTAGGGCCAGAGGTTTGGCTCTGCTATGGCTAGGAACATCTTGGTCCTGTCCAAGTGCTGGCAGTTTTCCTAGCAGCTCTGGTTGGAAGGGACCTCTGGAGGTCTCCAGTCCAACCCCCTGCTTGAAATGGGATCGTTGCTAACCCTAAATCCAGGCAGGTTTTGGAATGTAAAAAGTGTCTGGCTGAGACTTGACTTCTGCTAGCTTTGAGGCACCGAATGTGGTGTTACTTACGCAGGCCTTACACATTTGATGTGCCACCTTGTTCTTGAAATGAAGCTGGCTTTAAAGAAATTAACTGCATGCAAGTACTGGTGACGCCTTAAAGCAACTGCACTTAAAGTAGGTTCACTTGTTACTAACAGTTGGAGAGTGTTTGAGCTCTGCCATGCAATGAAGATAATTGTCCAGAAAGGTCTGAAATGCAGTTAAGTCAGATAAAAACGCCTTTAATGCCCAGAAGGGAATGGCTGTGTGAACAACTTGCCGCAAAGCAAATGCGGATATGGATTTATGGTGCTGGTAGCTCTTGAAGTGTGTACCCACATCCTATAACGAGTGTTCCAGAGCTTACCTGGTAAAGTGAGGCGTAATTTGCTGTGTTTACTGGGGAGTTGGTATAAGCGATTACCACAGGGTATCAGGTGCACTATAAACATTTATACCCTCATTTGCTGCGGGTAGTTCATTATGCTAAGTAGCAAAGAGCTACTTCTTTTTGTAGGCTCACCTTCAGAACTGGGAACTTAACTGCCCCAAAAATGGGAAAGAGAAAGCCAAACTGGCTCAAAGTTGAGGAGTCAAACTTAGTGTATTTTTTTCTATTATTTTTCTTGAGGATTTAGGCTTCTGTCACTTTTGGTTTTAATATGGCTTTTATAAAAGCATTTAAGGTTTACATATCTGTAAGTTAGAGCAATTGAAAACCTGTTTTTTACCATTGCACTCCTGAGTTAAGAGCTCTTCCCTATGTTGGGACGTTTCATTGACGCACTGATTTCTGTGGAGACCAAGGTTCTGATTGCTGCAGATGCTGGTTAAAACTGGTGGATATTTCAGCATTAGCACCCCGGTGAAACGCTTTCCTGTGTTTAGCTCTGCAGCTCTCTTCCTGAAACTGGTGAAGTGGCCAGGGAGGAGTATCGGTGCTGAAACAAGTGTAGGAATATAGGTCAGGATAATTGTCAGCCCCAGCATATGACTTCTACTGCCGTATCAGCTCAGCATGTCTCCTGTTTTACATGATCCTACCTTGAGGCTAAGTCAACTGATCACGATTACTGTGACAGATGCCTGTTACAAACTTTATTGCAACATGTGAGGTAAGCTACAAAGAAACAAACCTTTGTTTAAAGGCAGTTAAGTTTGGTAAATAGCAGAAACAAGGATGAGAAAATCCACCTTTGAACAAATATTTTTTTTTTCTGTGAGTCAGTCATCCCCTGGTGATTCACGATTTAAACAGAAGGGATGAAAGCCTGACTGCTGGAGGTGAATGGAGGATCTCTGTCAGTTCAGTGAGGCTGATTTTAAGACCTCATGTTTGTTAAAAGATACATCCTTCTTTCTTACGGAGGACGAATGTGTTGTGCTTGACTGCTTTTTTGATCATGTGCCGGATGAGGTGGAAGAACCAAAAAACTCTTCCTACAGCGAGGCATCATTTGCTTCTGCATTACCAAGTTGGTTGTATGCTTAAATTCTGTGCAAAGGGCTGCAAGGATGACTCTTCAGAGGCTGTTTCCTATTTTGCTTTGAGTACAGCTCCGTCACAGCTCCAGCATACCTGATACATCTTCAGTGGCTCTCAGCAATGAGCTGGAAAGGAGCGTGTGCTGTTTGGATTCTGATCTGTATTTAAAGGATGCACTGACTCACGCTGGCAGAATTAGAGGCTGAATGTGGAAACTTTGCACAACTGTAGCAATAGAAGTGTTTGGACATGTAAATGTTCTAGGCACTTGTTCATGTGGCTGATTCTTACCATTAGGGAGGTGACTTCAGTACGACCCTTTTATTTAGTAAATATATACATTTGTTTATATACTGAAAACTAAAATGGATCAAAATATTTCCATGAAGGTGGGCACTAGCTCAGTGAGCAGCGTTCAAACAGGCTGCTGTATCTCATGGCATTGCAGATGACCACATCCTGAAAAAGTCCTGCAGGAAAAATAATGCCTTCTCCTCCTTCGTGTGGCTCTGGACAAAACACCTCATCTCAGTCATCTGTCTTGGACTTTGTCTGCAACCTTCCTCAAACTGGAAGCTTTCGTTGTTGAAAAATACCGACAGTGTTCTTGGATGCTGGCCTTAAATGTGTTTGAAATGTATTTTATTTAGTTAAATGTCTAAGGCTTAACTAGTCTGTCTGGCAAATTAATTTTTTCCTCCTTGTAAGTACTGCTGCTGTAATTCTGGTTAGCATTGAGCTGTCAGAATTGCTGGATGCAATGCGAATTTGTAATACTGTGTACTAACTGGATGAATTTTGAGCACTTGTTTGGGATTTTTAGTGCTGTGAAATAAAACTGCACACTTTCTTCATCACTGTTTTATGAGCAGTAATAATGTCACGATCTTCAGTTTCATGGCTGTGTTCTGCTTGAAAATACATTTGGTAGGTTGCTATGACTTGCATCGGTGTGTCTGATTTTGTCATCAGATTGCTTGGTGATTAATACTAAATGCCTTAACGAGATTTTTACTCTCACATTTTGAGGTGAGTGAAAGTTTACTCTTGTTTGCAGGAGCCCTTGTTTGCAGGTTTTAAACACAGTGATAGTTTCCCCGCGAGGTTTTTGCAGGTATCACTGTAGCATGCAAATGTCTGCAAATGTCCTTCATTTTGAAGTGGAGTGAGGGTTGCACACCTGGTTTTGTGCAGTCCAGAATCTGCTGCAGTATTATTTCTCTAAACACTATTGCGCTCTCAATAAGAGATTGACACTGTTGATTTGATCAAGAATTGGAAACATACATCGTGCAATACTGCCTAAGCTGTCATTTCTTGGAAGTGTTTGGCTGTAGATCCCCGTTATTGAGTATCCATTAGCTACTTAGTTTGTTAATTCTCTGGTTGCCTGTATGTAAAAATTAAGCTTTGCCTGCAGTGTATTCAAGTGCTGTGACTGGAATGGCATCATCTTTGATCGAGGGCTGTTCCTTTATTTTCAGAAGTATTGGTCTGTAAGATGGTTTAAAATAAATAACACAGCATTAATTGTTTTCTAAAACAGACAAAAAAAACCCCCAGACTGTATAGTCATAGGAGAAGGACTAAAATGTCTCTGAAATTAAGATACCAAAACCACGAGTAACCTTCTGGGGAAGAACACTATCACCGCTAACTTTTCAAAAGGAAGTTGTTATTGTCAGATGTTAGCTTGCAGTTGCTGGTGTGGCAGAAATGATGGTTTATCTTTGGTTTGTGGAATTCTTGCTTTCTTGGGCTCTAAGTTACAGACTATTTCTCCTGATTGCAGGGTGATTTCAAACCTGGCCATCCTAAAGACTGACCTTACTGGGCTGGAGTGAAGGTCTCTCGTGTCCTCCCCAGTCTTTGAAGGGCAGTCAGCTATGGACCATCAGAAGAGTTCCATACAAATGGTGTGTGTTGGTCAGCCCACTGAAGCGTGGCGCCAGGAGTGGCTGAGCCAGGGAGCACTCATAACTTTAAGATTTCTGGGGAGGTGGTTTGGTTTTTTTTTCCCACCTACCCTTCTTCGTCCTCCTATGAATCTGTTGTCTTGAGGCCAGCCGCACTTTCGACACCCATATTGTCATGTGATGGTGTGGCCACGCTTTGCTTTTGTGCCTGAGGTAGGGGGTTACTTTGTTTTAAAAGTCCCGTCTGTTCTTTGTGTCGCTTGGACCGATGGGTGTGTGGGTGCGTTTTGTCTTTGATATGCTGCCACCTTCAAATTAATCTTCATCATGAAGACTCAGCAACTCCTGTTTATCCAGTTCAGCTTTTGAGTGCTTTTTTCATGCCTGATTTCTCAGGATTTGTGGTCCAGTAAGTAGAAAACTATTTCTGAATTGCTTTGTTCCTAATGTTGATAAGGTTTTTGAAGAGGGTGTTCGTTGACTCTGAAATACGCGCCAGGCCAGAGCTGGGTTCTGCATCCAGATCTGATACAGGGAGATGTTGGTAAAGGCTGGACAGCTTTTTACCCCTCCCTTGTTTGCTTCCAGAAGTGGAAAATGAAGATTATATATAGATTAACCTGCATTTACGGCTTTTTATCTAGCTTAGTTCAATACTTGAAAGAGATATTTTCACTGAAAATCAAGACAGAGGAGGCAGGGAGGTTCAAGCTGACAGCATGTGGTCTTTACAGTGGAGGATTTTTTTTTTCTTTTAAACAATTCCTTTGAGAAAGGGTTTAAAGAAAGCAGTGGTTTTTCTGAAGTTCTGTTGAAAGGTTTGAGCACACTTCTTACTGTGTTTAATTAACAAAAACAGTTAATTGGTGTTCAGGGAAGGGATTATTGTTGAAGGATTAGGATGGAAGGAGCTAGGTGAACTACTGATTATTATTATTATTATTATTTAGGGGTCAGAACAGCTCTGCGGCTTTTCCACGCTGGTGACCTGTAGCTCTCAAATGCTCCACTGGATGTGGCAACGAATTCTGAACCTCCTACGGAAACAGAAGGTGCCCAGCTGGTCCTGGGAAGCAAAGTATGCACCCCAGAAAGAGGAACCAGGCTGAGCCAGGCCTCTGGCCTGGTGACCTCTGGCTTGTGGTAGGATGTGGTGCCCGAGCAAACGCGTAGGGATGGAGCAAATACTTCCCCGTACCCTCCCGATTGCTGGCCACTTGTGGCTACAGGGCTTTCTTGAGTGAGGGAGAGCAGGATTGCGTTTCACTTTATGTAGAGCTCTTAATCGGTCTCTCTCCTACACAGCTCCCCGGTTTCTTTCGGAACCCCGAGCCTTAGCTGTGCCTTGCGACGGGGTGTGGTGGGTGCTAGAGCTCGGCTGGGGCTTTGTGAAGGTCCAGCTCCTTTCGTTTCATTTCACCCTGCCGGCAGCTAGACTGGAAATTCAGCCGCGTTTCTGGGAGCCGTGATTTTAAAACCAGTAACAGCTTTGTGACCTACTCAGTTAGCAGAGTTAGTTGCCGTATGCAGATGGTAAAGCTTGGCACGTATTCGGGAGCAGTTCAGTCAGCCCGGGTGATACAGCTCTTGTTGCAGTGTTGTGTTTTCCTGAACACCAGCAGTTTGTCTGATTCCTTGGAGCCCTTTTTATTGGGAGAGGAGTTAAACACTTGATCTCTTTTCATCCTGCCTATGCTACTGATGGCTTGTATTTTCTTTTTCCCACATGGGAGAGGCCCGTCTTGCATATTTGTCCCTTGTGCTGAAATCATTCTGTCCTTATAACTGTTAATCATTGCTACTGCTATTTTTGGTTTGGTTTTACCCCGTGCCTATAAATACATTTACTGGACCAGACTTGCACACAGTATTCAAGGTGAAGGAGCACCATTGACTTGAAAAGGGGTGAAATGATGATTCTTGTTTTCTAGATTTTTATTTCACGCACCCCCCACAGCAGATAGCATCCCATTTTGTTCCTTGATGGGTGGTGAGCATCAGGCCAGTGTGTGTGGAGCTCTTCACTGGTACCTGCGTCTCACTCCTGACAGTATTTAAAAGTACCAGCAACCAGTGTTCTGTGGTTGCTTCTCAAAGACGACAGTGTCCTCCCATGTATAATGTATTCCTCCTCCTCGCTATTAGAGGCTATTTACTGCTCTCTGAGTATTTTGGTTATGTAAAAATACCTGTAAGAATTGGAACAATTTAATGTTCTAATGTTTATGAATTTACAATATCCTGTATTTTTAATTATGGTAATTTTTCATGAATAATTGGTTCATCAGAATAAATTTGAGAGGTGACTGGTAGAGGGAATACTTTTTTTTAAACAATCAGTTGCACAGCTTCAAAGCCTGGCATTATAGGAAAATCAGGTAGAAGGAGATTTTGAGAGGTCCTCTGCTCCATCCCCTGCCCTCTGTGGCACCCTCTGGCTGGCTGGTGGTTTCTCAAGGGCATCTGGTTTTCTAATCTGTCACTCAGCGCATCTACTACGTGGTGCAAATTCAGAAAGCACTGATTTTTCCCTCATTCCCTGTATATTGAACAGCGCTGGGCGCAGATCTGACCCTGGCAGGACTCTGCTGGATGCCGTTTTCCAGCTGGGGGGTGAGCTATCCTCTGTGCCTGGATTTCCAAGTTCTGTACCTCTGCTTTCTTTGCCTGTTGTGGGTGTAGGCGTCACTAGCCGTGTCATCTGAAACAGCAGCCCAAGGCTTTTCTAGCCCTTGTCGTAGTCCGGCTTGCCCAGGTTTCATTTCTGCTGTAGAGCAAAACTGGCTTGTTGGCAGTGTGATCGGCACTGGGCAGCCGCCGCAAGCTTTACTGACCTCGGCGCTGGGCGCTTCGTGCCCACAGAGAGTGTGAGCCTTGTCCTGCTGTTTTCTGGAAGTTGAAGTCAAGCAGCGTTTCTGTAATCATGGTCTCCCCTTTACAGAGGAGAGAGTTTGGCCAGGTGGTTCTGGCCAAAGCCCAGGCTCTTAATCCTCTCTAAATGCTCTGTTGTGCTTATTTGTTTTCATGCTTTTAATTAGATGTATTGTATTTAATGCATGTGAAGCACTACTCCTCAGCTTACAGAAACAAATGATGACTCTTAGTGAGATGGGTAAGGCGCTGTTGGAAGGGAGGCCCTGCAATTGTCCTGACGTTGCGGGGAGGAGCTACCGTGGGCTGTCATGCGTCCTCCGCAGCCACCATTTACAGAATGTCTTTCACAACTGCATCCACCTATTGATTAAAAAGAAACCAAACCCAAAACCAACAAAAAACAAACCTTAAGCTGCTGGTTCCTGGTATATCTGCCAAAAGAGAGATTTGAAAACCTTTGTCTTTTGATTTCCAGCCTAACTTTATACTTGGCCTTTGTGTCCCAGTTCTGTCTTCCAGCACACGCTCGTGACCTGCCTGGTACCTTTGGAGATGCCAGTTGCATCTCATTTCAGCCTTTGCTTTGCAGGTCTGGTAAGTCGATCCCTCTTAATCTCTCCTCCTCACCTGACCGATCTCTGTGTGCTGGCTCTTGTTTCACATCAGTTCTTTTGAACAGAAATGACCACAGTGGTGCTCAGTTTTCCAGATGAGGTCTTACAAATGGCTCACTTGCTGGCAGCAAGATTTCCCCTGCCTTCCCTCTTGGGAAGGTTAATCATTATGCAAGTGAGGTTTTTATGTTTATTTGGTTGGTTGAGGGCTGTTCTCTGTGGCACTGTGGAGGTTTTGTGCTCTGGCTCCCATCTCCTGGTACAGAACGCTTTCACCAGGTGTCACAGGTCATTTCTTGTGCATGGATTGCGTATAACAAATTCGTTTATGATATAGAGTGTTACTGTTTGTATTCTGCACTTCTCCATTTGCCTGCACATCCACTGCTCTGGTGATCCAGTACTGCTGTGTAAAACCCAGCGCCTGGGGCCCTGCGCTTCCAGCCCTCTCGAGCATGAAGCACATGCAAAGTCCTGCTGTGGCTTGGCTTTGCAGGAAAGCCTTTGGGGTTTGGATTTCATTTCACACAACCCAGAATTACAGGGCTGTTCTTCAGCCCTCCTAGGCCTTTGTGTGGCAAAGAACGGCGTGCCCTTCCTTTGTAGGGAGCGCAGGCTCAGCCCTGAATCCACCAGCCTGGACGTTTGGGTTCACAGCTCAGCTCCTGATGATCCAGCAGCTCAATGGCTAATATCAGAAGGTTCCCCCTTCGCCTTTCTTCTGGGGGGCCAAGGTCAGGTGAGATGGATGCCTCTGCCTTGCCCCGCAGCAGATCTCCCCTTTCTCTGTGCTTCCTGCTTGTAAAACCTCGCTGGGCAAAATTGGTAGGGAACGCCACTCCCAGCGTGACATGGCCTGACCGTTCAGCACCCGTGTGCCCTATGTCCCTGGTTGGACAGGAAAGAGGTGGTAAATCAAATCGGTTCTTGATAAGTTAAAGTCCTTTTTAATCTTTTTCCAGAAGGTGCTGCATCTGCTGATTCAAACCAGCTTTGGCATGGGGCTCGAGATGGGTGTAAAAGCCAAATCTGGAGGCGGTGCTTTGAGCCGCAGGCCTCCAGCTGAATGAGGCAAGACGGAATTAACTGCGGAGGCTCATGTGACCTACTTCTTCAGCTCTCACGTGCAGTCTTCAGATCAGAAAACTAAGCAGGACGAGACAGTTTTCATGGTAAATGAGGAATTGTTTCCATCCTGTATGACAATGGAGAGCTTTCAGGTTGTTTTCAACTGTATCCTGGTTATTGGGGCCACTTAGTTTGCTGTAGCGTGAATGTCAACTGACATTTGATCCTGCTGGAAGTTACAGGGCTGTTAACCCGTTTTGAGAAAGAGGCTTTCCTGAACGCCCTGAGGTTCTTCCCAAGCAGTTAATCTGACCCAGCCGGTTACCTGTTTGCCGCCACGTGCTCCCGGTGCCCCAAACTCGCTTTTCTCTGATGATGGCCTAAAACAGTGGCTCCAGGTCAGCACAGAAAGACCTCGGCTGGCTTGCTGTGGAAGTCCAGCAGCTGTGCCTGATGGTGGGCTTGGGGTGAGAGGAGGTTACTGGATGGGGAAGCATAACGGGTGGGTGGCTAAATGGATGTAGGTGCTTCCTAAAAGCTGAGCAGAGGGTGGCCTTTGTGTAGGAGGAGAATGGAAGCGCCCATTGTGGTATGCACTACTTCCCATCGCCTTGGACGGAGATGAGCTGAGGTCTGAGCCAATGTCTCCACAGATGCCTGTGGAAACCCAGGTGGAAAGACGGGGGAGGCAGTGTAGGTCACGTTATTGCACCAAAGTGGGGTGAACAAATAAACAAAATCCTCTTCTTTCTCCATCTTCCCTTTTTATACCGACCGCAGGGGTCGAGTGGCTGGGTCAGCAGTGCAACTCCAGCTGAGGTGCTCTGCTGAAACCTGAACAGAACTGAACTCTCAGAGCAGGAAAGCTGCTGTTCAGTCAAGTCTCTTGGTTTCTTTTCAACAAGCAGAACATGCCTTATAGTTGTTGCTGTGGTTCAGTGCCCTGTATTCTTTCAACTTTGAATGGCTTTTGAGAGGTGGACTGTGAGGGAGGGAGAGCGGATCACTGAAGCACACCTTGAGGAGGCACATGCTCGGTCTAGTGCCATCCAGGACTTAAAAACGCAGGGCCCTGCACAACCCAGGTATGCTCTGTTTAGGGAATTGAGCTGATGTGAACCACTGGCCTGCTGGTCTCATCTGCCTTCCTGCTGGACACGGGGCGAGCTAACAGACAATCGTGTGTCGAGACATACCCGTGGCCCTGCACGAAATGTCCTGGTAGAACGTCGGTTCTGCTGGGCCCAGCCACTACAACATAAGACGTTCACGTTGTCTCTTCCCTCGCAACAGCTGCCGGGAGCAACCCGGTTGTTTGGTCAACTCCACTGGGTTGCAAGTGCTGAGGATGTGCTTGTTCTCATTGCTCTTTGCCTGGTCCAGCGATTCAGTTGATGAGTTCGAGGTTCATGGGAGAAGATATCGCTTGCTGTTCCTTTGCTGAGGGACACAGGCACACAGTTGGCAGCGTGGGCTTGGGTATTTTCTTAGTGACTTGGAGGAAACAGCTAAGAAGAAAAGAAACGTTACTTTCTGGTATTTCCTTGTATGCAATATGCATTTTCAAAGACACTACTTATTGTGTAGAAAATTGGTATTTGGATAAAGCACCCAACGTGTTTCACAACTAGTAAATAACGACACACTGATTTTTTTAAAGCTTTTTTTAATAGGCGGTAGCCTATAATTGAAGATGGCTTTTCTAGGAGAATGGTAAAAAGACTTGTCTACATTATTCTAAAAATTACAAACTTGAGATTAAAGTTCAGAAAACCTGAAGTCTTGCAGAAATGTTCCTTAACGTGGTTTCCTGTAGGAATCATCATTTCTCTTAGTTGGTGGCAGCGTAGGTCTGTCTTTGTCAGATAGCCTGCCTGGTAACCCGTGTAACTAATTACACTAGGAAACAGCACAAAGTGCTGAAATTCAGTAGTGGATTGCAGATCCTGAATCACCTGTGCAAGGACAGGTGTAAAGACAGATGAAAATGGGTGAACAGCAAAGCCAGTGAGTGCTGTGGCGTTGTTTGCTGTGCTGGCTGACGAAGTGCTTGGTGCTAGGAAGAGCTCGTGCTGCTCACAGCTGCCCAGTGTTGGGGGCCGGAGGAGCAATGGGCTGGGGCGGCTCTCGTGCAGTGCTGGGTTCTTTGCAAGGGGATTAGGATGAACTTAGACTTCAAAACGTTGTGATAGGAGCAGACTTTGCTACTTGTGCTTGTCCAGCTGTAACACTGCCTGGCCCTGGAAAGGTTGGGTTTCCTTGGCCCTTCCTTAACCTCTGTTGACTCTCCTTCAATTGCGACTGCTGTGGCCACAGTTTTATCTACAAAGATACCGGGCTGGCTATCTTACGCCTTTTTCTGTGCTAACCTGCTTTTGGAAGGTGGCTTTTAATCTCCTTGCCTGAGTTCCCAGATTGCAGCAGTCTGTAGGGAAAGTGAGTCGGAAAATCAGCCTTTGGGGTAATTAAGATCTTCGGGGGAACTGAAATCTTTATTTCACTATTGTAAAGGGGACAAGGTAGGGATACGGGCCAAAGTCTGTGATAGGGACAAGAAATCACTTAGGGCAAAGGCAATGGATCTATAGCAGAAAATTACACACAATAAATAAATATCTTTACTGCAATGTGACACACCATGCAAAGATATGAACCCTTGCCTTGCTTCCAAAGAGATTTGTAAAGCTGATGTTACTAATTCATCGTTTAAGGCAAGTACAAAGAAAACAACACACTTAGGAGTAGAGCAAGCTGCAGCGTCAAGACTGGGCTGAGCTCCTCCGTGTTTGGATCCACGAGCTGCCCTGACCAGCTGCAGCAAGTCAGGCAGGCAGGAATTGCTGGCTATTTCTGCTGCCGTTTTCCTGACAAATACTCCTTTCCTTGTAGAATGTCATCCAAGCCCTGGCAGGAGATGCATTTTATCCTTGTCTTGCTGAGATCCGACCTAAAGATCAGGCAGTGCTAGCAGCCTTTGGGTGAATAAAAGCCCCTTCAGTTTGCGTTCTGTGTTTGCCCAATGGCTTTTTGCTCTATCACCTGCACCATCTCTGCATTGTGCCTGTGTGCCGAGACGAACGCCAGCTCCTCTGCTGGGACAGCCGCCGTTGCGTGGTCGCCCCGGTGGCAGCTCACTAGGTGAAGCCGCGTGCGTAGCCCCGCGTCCGCACGGGGACCCTGTGCCATTCGGATCCTGGTTTGGAGCCTCGTGCCCGCCCCACGTGGGTGATGGCGTGGGTCTGTAATGCCCTCTGAATTGCCCGCTCCTTGGAGCGAAATCCTTCGCTGTCCTGCTTGCATCACCCCTTGTGGCTCTTGCAGCTGCGGCGTACAAAGGCAAGGAGAGCCCGCAGCCTGTCTGCGAAACGGAGCTGAGCCTTCGCAGGGCTGGCAGAGAAATCCCTAAGGCACCGTAGGCTTTTAAAGACAGGCAAAGGAAAAAAGAGACATAGGAATAAGGAAAAAAAGAGAAATAAGAATAGAGAGGTGCGTGAGAAAAATCAGGGACCCCTGTCAGAGCTTGGAGATCTGGGTGTTGAGCGGTGCTCGAAGGGTAGGGCAAGTGTTTGCACCCGCTCTAGAAAGGCGAGTGAACGAAGCAGCTGTGTGATTCTAGTTTCTCGTTATTGCCGTTTCCCTAATGATTACGGGGATTTGCTCCATAGGGGCTTGCTGTGTGGGGGTGCCATCCCAGTTGTGCTGGGAACCCTCAGGGCTGCCAGTGACAGACCGGAGGGGGTGTAGGGGAGGAGGAGCCTGGCGGTGCGCACGGGTGGTTGTGTCCCTGAGGTACAGTGATAAACAAAAAAACCCCAAACCAAACAAAAAAACCCTTGGAAATCCCAGATCTGGGTTGTTTAAAGTGAGCTCTGAAGCAATGTGAGAAGGGGGTAGGTGGGCAGGGGGCCGCGGATGTGCCCATCGGTGGGAATTGTGTGGAGCAATGTGTGGAAGGCGGCTGTTAAATTGGCGTTAGAGGTGGATACAGTTGTGAAGATGGCAGCCGGTTAAAAGCTCGCTCTTCACCCTTGTCCTGCTCCCTGGTGGCAAGCTACGGAAGGATGCGAAGGTTTTTGGGAGCTTGAGCTGAAGTTTGAAACATCTCCTGTCCCAGAGATCGATCAAGAGTTGCTGTCTACTATGATCTTCTCCTCTTCTCCCTCCCCTCTTTATTCTAAACTCAGAGCAGTGCTTCGTGTTCCTGACTTCTGGATGGTGCTTTAGCCCGGGTCAGGGCAAAGCTTGTTCCTGGCTGGGGCTCCTTTCTCCCATTGTGAAACCTTGGCAAACTGGTTTTGAACTTACAGTCTCTGGCTGGCTGTGGCAGTCGCCAACAGCAGCGGGTGTTGCCAGCGCTGGGAGGTTTCTGTGGCTGATCTGTTGTCACTCCTGGAGCTTTTGTTTATCTCCAAGAGCTTTCCAAAAGTTGGGGATGATCCCACGTGGTTGAATTATAGAACAAGGAGAGGAAAAAATAACGTTGCCTGTTCTCGTTAGAAGGCCTAATTGCTCATGCCAGCAGATCGTGCCCTAGCAGCCTGTATCTCTGGTGCTTCCAGCGTGCCCTGCTTTGCTTTGCTTTTGTAGTTTTTATAAAACTTTCTGATTCGGTATTTTACAAGTGAGGTTTTTAAGGCTGTGGGTCTGGATGACTTGACTTACACACGGGATTCAAAACCCTTTGTGAAAAGCCATGGGTGAAAGGTGAGGTAGATAAGCTGGAACTGCTTGTTGGGGCAGTTCGGTATCAGAGCTGGTATCTTTGCGGGCCGATGCCAAAGGTATTACATATGTTAATTTGCAGAATATTTAATTTTCAAACATACCGGTCTTAATGCATTTGGTATTTGATAAGCAGAATTTGTTAGTCTCCCGGTGACTGAAGGACGCTCCATTAACTGGGGTATCAGCCTCCCTGGGGACACGGTTGTCTGCATACGAGCAAAAGCTGCTGAGCCTGGGTCTGCCTTTCTTAGGTGTTTCTCCACTGATTTCCCCCGTGGGCTCCCTCCCGAGAGCTGTCTTCGGGCTGTTTGTCCTCTGTAGGATCTCTTCCTCACCGCTTGCAGGTGGTGAGCGAACTTGCAGAGTAATGCTGTGGGCTGGGGGAGCCTGGAAGTGCTGAAGAGCTGACCGTGTAGGAAAACATCATCCGAACAAAGCTGAAGAAGATGAGGAGAGATGCTGGAGATGACAACTTTGTCTCTGTCACTTGAAAAACTAAGCAAAGCACTTGAAGCTGAAGCCTTCACCTGTGGGTTCCCTGGTGCTAGGAAAGCGTATAAACCAGAGCAGGAACAGCCTAGTAGTGGAGTAGTTTGAGTGCAGGGAGGATCGCTCATCCAGCTCGCAAAGCCCTGGCACGCGGGAGAGCTTGGCTTCCATGGCACACAAATTCAAGCCCGACCATCCTTCCTGCTTCCACCACCCTTTGCTCCTGCTTTGCCAAACCTACAGCACAGAGCGGGTGGGAGCTGCGGAGGGAATGGTGTCGCTAATAACGCTGCAGCTGATCTTTGGGCTCCTTCTCCAGAGGCTGTGGTGCTAATTTGGGCGATGTCTCTCCAGCTAGATGTCAGCAAGGTAAGGGAATTCGTGCGAGGATTTAAGAGTACATCGTGGTGCAAAACTGGGGACGGTGACCTCCCCCTTTGTATCTCTCATGTGGGAGGGACGCCCCTCTCCTTCCACAACACTTGCCCAGAGGCTGCCGTACTGCTGGGGTTGATACCATCCTACGAGCAAAAAGGATGTGGCCTGGGTTTATTTCCAGTTCTGCCACCTTGCAGGGGGCTGCGAGGGACACTTTGTTGTTGGTGAACCTGTTACGCTAGGCATGTCGAGGGGGGTACGGAGGAAACCTCTGGTCATGGCTGGCCTGCAAGCATTCACGTGAGTCTTGGCACTTTGGGGTAATTCCCTGTGTTAGGCTGGGGTTTTGATTAGGAAGGTGCCACAGCAGATTTTGATCTGGGAAGATGCAAACGCCTCGCAGGCAGCTCTTGAGCGGGCCCGGTTGGTGCAGTTATATATAGCTTTTGCTCTCTGTGGGTCCTGTTAGTGGAACAGTAGGTTGCACAATGGGCTCTTAGGAAAGCTTTTTGTCTGGAGATTTATTGTCTGTTTGAGATCTGGGTGTCAGGGCAATGCAGACTTTCCGAGGAAGTGCTCAATAATTCCCGCTCTGTGTGCACAAGGGCAGATACCCGGGGCACAACTTTCTTCTGGCCCTCCTGGTTAAGGAGAGGCGCAAAAGTCGCCGATCCTGTAGGCAGGGTGAGAATCCCCGCAAACAAAAACATTTCCTGTAATGCTTTGGGATGTGTAATAGGGCCTGAAAGTTGCCAAATCATCCCTGGAGCTGCTTTTTACCAAGCAGGGTGGCTGCTCAAACGCCCTTTTCTCCCATCTGGAGAGATTCCGACCCCCCGCCTGCTTGGCTGTGCCGCTGTTTATTTCCCCAGCTGCGGTAGGCTGAAGCTCTCCAGCCTGTTAAATAGCCCAAGAAGTTCTTTAATGAAAATTAACTGAGTGTCACTAATTTGCATGTCCCTTGAGGTAAACAACTACAGTTTTTTCTTTTTTGCTTAATTTCTGATGCTGTTTCATCAGTTACTTGCTTGAAAAGCACACGCAACTTAAAACTTGAGGCAATAGCAGTATGTATTTAATTATTAGAAGTTAATGTTCCAGAAGGTGGTACCATTCCCTGCGTCGTGCTTGGGGAAATACAGGAGCAGGAAAGCCCTTGACCTGTTATACACAAGATGTTTCTTATCTGCTCAAGTTCCCAGGCAGGTTATGAGCTGATTATGAGGTTTGATTCCTAGAAGGGAGTAACTTTGACAAAGTAAGAAATGAAGAATGATGCAACAAATGGAGATAACGTTGACTCGTTTTCTGTCTCGCTGATGGGTATCTAGGGGAAGCATGGAGGTGTTATGTGCTCTCAGTGCTCCCAACGTTTTTCTGTCATGAGTAACACAAGTTTTCTGTCTTTCTGCTGACCTTTCTACTGTTCTTTTTTGATGGAAGAACTGCTTTTCCTTCGGCAGTGCCCTCCCTGGAGCTCGCTGTGTGTCAGGCCAGAATGCTCTATAGCGGTCTGGGGTTACAGCAGCCCCTCCGCCTGCCTCTTCTTTTACACAGACCCCCTCCTGCTGCTCCTCTTTCTTCAGTAAACGTGTTCCCCCGCTTGCTGTGGTCGGCCGGGCACGTGTTCAATCCTTCTCCTTTGCTGAAGATACACAAAGGACAGGTAGCGTGGTAAGGGTGTAAAGATGTGAGTTTAAAATTCATCCCGCAGAAGGGAAATATTAAATATTTCTATCCAACTAAACAAAAAAAAAAAATCCACCTAAAAGTAATACTTACAGAAATTAAGGTGTGGAATTAACTCATCAGAGATGACAACAGGCTCTTCTCTGCTCCTGTAGAGCAGAGCCACAAATCCAATGGCAGCTGTGGTTAATCTGTAATCACCTGTATTTTCCCCAAGACTTTACGTACATTTCCTGCCAGGTCAACATTGATTTGATCAGTTCCAAAGCTCTCACATCAACAAATTTACTTAAATCCGCGTGCAAATAAAAGATGAGATGCTGGCTCTGATTCAGGCACGGCATACAGGCGCTTCTGGGCGGCCTTGGGTAACGCTGGATGCCACGTGCTTGCGGGAAGGCCTCGCAGCGCGGGCCGTGGTGCTGTGCGCCCCCAGACTTCCACTCATTTCACGTGTCCTCCTCCTGATGCCCTCCAGGGGCCCAGGCGCAGCCTCTGGCCTGGCTGGGCAATGGTTGTGGGAGGGCTCCTTCTACCAGGATGGGCTTTTCCAGTCGATGGTGTGTTTGGGCTTGTGGGCGTGTTCTTCCAACCATGCTATATTGTTTTTACGGAAAGAACTTGATTTGCAGCTGGACAATCAAAAAACCAGTCTCAGGAAGGGCACGAAATCAGAGATGCTGAAAAGTGACCCAGGTATTATTTAGCAGAGTTAATCCCAAATGTAATACCATGGGTTTAACTGGAATTACACTGGGGATTAGTGCAGCTGATAGCTGATCGCACTGCAATAGCTGCCTGGCTGCAGGAGTTGGTTGAATGGGTGCTGCTTGCCCCGCTCCTTCCCCTCCGCATCATCCCTGCTCCTCCTTCCCCACGCTGGGCCCTCTTCCTCCTCAGCGAGACCTCACTGGAGGAACCCCACTTACTCCACTCGCTTTCCTTTCATTTCTCCCTGGGGGCTTCCCGTTTTCTGTCTAAGGGTCCTTGTCTTACCTCGGGCAGCTTTACAAAACCCCACCATCTTTTTCCTTTTCCATGGAGGGCCTTCATTCAGGACACCAGCATTTTAAACTCTGCCGGAACAAAGGGCAGAGATGAACCAGGACTATTTTTGCGGTGAAGGATGTGGCTGCTGGTGATGGTGTGATGAACGGGTACCAGGAGCTGCCCACCACTCCCACACCCAAAGCAGGCTCCTCGTGTTGGACCTAGAGAGAGCGGTTGCTCTTCTGGGCACGATGAGAAGCGAGTTATCTCCTCCTCGAGGAGAGGCCGCGTGGCTTTCGTGTGGCTGCCCACATAGCCCTGGGCTGGACTCGGGTGGGGGGGTAGGGATCAGAGCAGCACTGTACCGGCTCGGCCGTGCCTCGCCAGATGCACACAAATAACAGTGTGCAGGATTACACCCCCACAGGCAACGTCTCTTCCCTCGTTGCCGGCCCCTGGGCCATGCCAAGGATGTTGTGTGGTTTCCCTCCACCAGGACATTCTCTGAACCGGAGGACAGGCACTTTCTGGGATTTGAGCTTTTCCAACGGTGGAAAACGGAGGATTTTTGGCAAAGCCATCCTCCACGGGCTTCTGTTCCTGTCACCTGCTGAGCTTTGCCCGCCAGTGGACTCCTCTGTGTTTGGCATTTTGGCCGACGGGCCAGTGGCCAGCCTGCAGCACTGCCTGGCTTGAGACACTGCTCTTGTCCCCTGCAGGTGATTTTTCAACTTGTTTTGCGTGGGATCCTGTTCCTTGAACGCACGTGTGGGTCCCTGCCTGGGTGCTGGCTTGTGCCCCGCAGGGCCAGCTGGCCCAAACGCCCGGTGCCCGGCTGGGTGCGGCAGCCGAGCGGGGCCAGCCCCGGGGGGTTCATTTCGGAGGGGTTTTAGGTGGAGGCGGGGCGCTGGGAGGCTCGGGAGGCTCTGTCCTTGCGTGCCGCCCCTCGGCCCCGGGGGTACCGGCCCCGCGGCCCCCACCGCACGGCCCCTCC